>OY856409.1:626564390-626801890 GCA_963693085.1 Alisma plantago-aquatica
TGAGAAGAGAAGTATTGTAATGAACCAAAACTTAGCCTCTTGATCCCAATCTTATACCTTAGAGGATAGAAATTTTAGTTCTCTAACTTTGGACAAACAAGGATACATATATAGCCTTATATACTAGTTGTACATAGTGAGCATTAAACACACATTTGATTATGAAACTCATGTTTTGACCCTACCTTAGGACACATGTAGCCTTAGTCTAGAGCTATAATCCATTATATGATGATGGGTGGATATTTGAGTTGGCCCTAGGTTGGGAATATAAGTTATATGCTCTAGTTTCCCTAAACCATAGACTAACTCAATCTAGATATGCTTAGTACCTCATGTGATGCATTATATTCTTTAGGTGTCATAATAATAATAGATGTCTCAATAATTCTAACATGAATTGATGCTTGATAGGTGAGTAATATATCTTAATTATGTCAAGTATGCCTCATGGAGCACTATTGCATATGTAATGATTAAAAGGTGATTAATGGGATGAAATGTACATAGTGGATAATAGAGGTATTTTGTACTTAGATAATAAAGGAATAGGGATAACATAATAATATATAACTTAATGTCAATATTAGTAAACTTAATGAGTAACTTGGTGTGATCACCTAATTCATGCATAAAGGCTAAAATAACTCTATTTATATCAATGTCAAGTTAATTGGATTCTAACTAGTGATTATTGATGGAAAGTAACATGCACAATAATACATAGCTTAAGTCCAAAGTATATTAGAAAAGATAACTTTATATGAAAGCTCAATGTAAGTTGGACAATGTTGTATTCCATTTAAATCATATAATTGTCACACCTTTGTTTGATTGACTTTCCAAAAAGTTTTCCACGTTGCCTTTCTTTGAACTTGCTAAAGACCCTCATGATTTGATGATTTCCTTCTTTGTTTTTTCTACTACTAATTTCTTCTCTACTCCATCCATAGTAGTTGTGATTTCTTCTCCTCACTTTCTCTATCTCTCTTACCCTAATTCTTCATTTCCTTCTCCTCTCTTCCCCAATCATTCACCACATACATATCTATATAAAGATGTAGTAATTCAGTTTCTTACCAAGCATATTCCAGAACCCCTACCCTACAGTCTCCATCGCATGCCCCCTTCGTGTTTATAGTTTTGAGAGTAGGGTTCTGTCATAGTTATTACCTGCTATTTCTTGTGCCACTGAGGCTCCTCCAGGAAGTGGTGATTGCCCTTCTTTCACAAACTAGGGCACGGTGATCCCATCTTCAAACCCATGACCACGGCAATGATTCTACGAGCTCAGCCTGACCTCCTTCCCACCGTGACGAAAAAGGGAAATGAAAGGATTACCAAAATCATGTTGGAAACCTTCTTCATTGTTAGTGAAGGTAACCCTGCTTTCATCCTTTGATTGAAGCTTTTTGTCCTCAGATCTTTTCACAGCCATTGAATCCTCATTTCTCCTTCTTACTCTGTGGTTGACTTCGTCTTTGTATGATCTAATGAAAACCATCATTGCTTATTGCATAATTCTTTTGGTCAGGTTTCCCCTTACACTATTTTTGATTCTCCATCACCGTCAGTAATGGTGGGGGTGAGTGCTTAGGTCTCTAACCACTACTGGGCCTTCATCTAGTTCCCTCTATGATCAACAGAGGCGGGCAGAGATAGTGGTGCGGTTCCAGAAGCCGACCCTCACCAGGTCGTGGGGTTGGTCCTTTTGGTTCACATCCTATCATCGACGACATGATGTTCTCATACGAGAGATACAATGAAGGAGAAATTCCCTCACGCTTCTACATGTTTACCCATCCCGTAGTTCACCCTTTTGATCTAAGTCCTGAGGGTATTCTTATCTTTCGACATTGGTTACCTTGTTAATTGCATATTTGCTTTTAGCGGGCATGTGGCTACTTGTTTCTGGGCCAACTCAGTGGGCCCTGTCTATCTGGTTAAGACATATGATATTTTAGAATTTCTTGATTGGTGTATTTTACAAAATTTAGTATAAACCGATTCATTGTTAGAAAATTACAAATAAATAGTTGTTGGATTCATAAAAAGATTCTATATCTATTGGTATTGGTTTTATCGCCAAATTCCAAACTATTTGATATATGAATTTTAATATACTTTCCTAATTGGTTATAATTTGTAAAATTCATAACTAGTAATTATGTCAAAAAAATAAAATGAAATATTTTTTGAAATTAGAAAAATTTAACCTACAACATGGCATGCTTTTGATAATCTAATTCATAGATAATAAAAAGGTGATTTTTAGGCTTTATCAAATTAATGTAAACCTAACTCTTATTTTACGTATATTCTTAATAGGTGCTTTGGAGACCTAGGCTTGGATATAGGACTGACTTTGGACTTGTTTAGAATTCTCGTAAGGTATGTTTGCATCCCCTAGTATTTTTGATGAGAAATGCACCTATTTTATTCTTTCTCTTAGTCCTATGGACACTAGCCTACACAATCTCTTTTTCTTTTGATAATTATGGTTCATGTGAATTACTTCATTTGGTATTGATCTTATGATCATGCTATCTGATTTGATATTCTCTTGGACTGTATGTTATGCTTGGTTCATGTTAGAACACTATTTGATGATATGTGATATCTTTTGCCCACTTGTATGGTGGATGTTTATGTTGTCCAATAGTATGATGGCAAATCTGTATGATCTGACTATACTTTCTACTGGGCTCTACATTAAACATGATATGTGATTCAATAGCACTAGAGTAGTGTAATTTCATTAGTTTTTGGGTAGACATGTATTCCTACTCGGGGCAGTATGCACTTGTTATTTTTGGGATGGAGTTGACCCCATACCTGGGTTTCTTATTTGTGAGGCTCGATCCATGTTATATATTTGGGAGTCTGGCAGTACGTCATTCTTTATCAGGTTTCAAGTTTTTGAGGATTGGCCACCTTTGCCTTTATATTGTTCTAGTGTTTTCTTACCTCACATGCATGTAGGTTGAAGTTATTATTGAAGGGTATGTTCCCTAAATATTTATATGCGCTAGTATGTCACAATTTTATTTGTTTGGTTATGACAAGTATCTCTTTTATTGTGATTCATTTTTGTTATGTCTGATTGGGTTGTACTTTTCTTTTTAATGGGAAGCCTTTTATTTTGATGTCCTTTATTTCCTATATTTCTCAATTTCCTATTTAGTATGCACATACCAGCCTTTGTTGATGTTATCTATTTTTTTCCTCTTGCTGGGGTATGCTTCCAACCCCAAGTGTAGGTCAAGGAGAACATGGCAGTTAACTTGGATTTAACTTGAGGAGTTGAAGCTTGGAGACAAAATTGATATGATTTAGATTACACTCTACTAGATCCTTATGATTTAATATTCATGTAAACCTTATGCAGGAGATTATGATTTACTTTTGAAAAATTGATTATAGTCATGAAATAATATTGTGCTTCTTTACTTTGGTCTTTTGTAAACCACCAATTGTGATTTGAAAATTTTGCACCTATTCTAGGTTTCTTCAAATTTTAGTAGGGAGTGGATCCCCTTTGGGTCCCACTCCTTACAAGTATCTATACTGAGAGCCTTGGGCACCCCTCCTTTTATAGGAGTGGATGGGCTAGGTTCCCAAAACCTAGGGCATACAAAATGGAAAATATCATTGTTTGATGGTTGTTGTGTGTCGTTAGTTGGTCAACTTATACGACCAGTCAGCCGCTTGGCTTATGATCAGTGACACAATAACATTGCCTTTTAATGTGATGATTAATACATGTTGTTACACATATCATTAATTGTTTGATGCAGTTAAATTGGTCAATTTACATCTTTGTTTGACCTAGTCCAACTGGTTAGTTTCAAATGCAGTCCAATTCATCGATTGGACCCTCCATTTGGTTGACTGGCACACCATTTGATCGAATGGACACTCTAGTTGGTCAAATGATAACCAATATTGTTTAATTTGATTACATAAACACTTTTAATGAATATGTAAAATCTTATCCATGAGTAAACTCCTATCCCAAGTGCATCGCATGTATGTGACCCAATAAGTCCCAAATTGCATTGGTAGTAAAGTCCATGATCATTATGACGACACAAACAATGAGTGACATATGATACATCATTACTACCCAAGTAATTAAAAAGTTGGAGAACAACTTCAACCTACATATTTGATCAGTGTTACCATGATCTTATGGTTCCTTTCTCTCATATATATAGATTGAATGTGAAGCATGAAATCATCATCCTCTTAATATTAAATCTATATTTCTTGAAGTAGAGCAGATTGTTGAGATACATGCAAGCTCACATATCAAATATTGACTCACATGAGCATGGCCGTGCATTTCTCAGTCTTGCATATCAAGTGGCCAGGATATAAACTCCAGTAGGAGGGTCAAATGTCATCTACATCACTACAGTCAAACTCCATCTATCACAATGTACATGAGAACCACCTTTATGGAAACCCTTATGCAAGGTCACTTTGGATGGTGTCAAAGCTCATCGAACAACATCAGATGGGTTTAGTGACTAGGTTTAAGAACCACAATCACCACCATCACTTTGAAAGCTGATTCTGACTACCATTCAATGGTTCCCCATATCACTCTCAAAGTGGGTATATTAGGTACGCTGTTCTCTAACAAATACCAATGCGTTTGAGTTGATATACAATATCATTACTAATGAAATTCTATCATCAATCAACACAAAATCTAGTCTTATGTATTATTTTTGTCTATTTTGCTTCCAAAATAATATTCAAATAGGGAAAAACAAGAATGTATGTACTCTTGTCAGACATATGATCTCGTTGTTCATGTCCTCAACTTGAAGACATATTGTATCAAGTAACATCATCCTTTAGATATCTATCATGTTATATCATTATTTGATAACTAAATAAAAACTAATAGATGGAATTGCATTTTATTATTATCAAATCAAGTACATGATGCCACATTACAATCATCATATGATTGGCTCTCTAGGCATACATACCAACAGACTCCCACTTTCACATAGAGGCAATCACCCACAAATCTGATCCCAGGAGAACTAACATGACCATCATGTTTATGATAAGAAAGTGCTTTTGTTAACGAGTCAGCAATATTGGTTTTAGTCGGTACTCTACAAATGTTGACATCTCCTTGTTGTACAATCACTCATCTGAGATGGAAGCATTGAAATATATGCTTGGAACGTTGATGCGATCTAGGTTCCTTAGTTTGTGCAAAAGATCCATCATCATCTCAATACAACTCTATTACATCGCTAATTCTTAGAACCACTCCAAGTTCACTGATGAACTTCTTGATCCAAAAATCTTCCATTATTTCACTTGAGACAACAATCTACCTACCTTCTATTATAGAATCAACAATTATGTCTTTCTTGGAACTTCTCCATATCACAAAGGCAAAACAAAAAACCAGATTACGATTGATTATGAGCCTTGTCATTTTGGAAGCTTGCATCGATGTAACCCTTTATACCTAACTCTTGCTCACTGATATAAACAAGGAACTGATCCTTAGACATTCTCAAGTACTGAAGGATGTTCTTTAAATAATTCTAGTGACCTCCACTGGGATCTGACTAATATTCTCTCATCATTGTCAAAGCATATGAGACATCAAGATGAGTGCATAACATTGCATACATGATAGATCCAATTGCATACGCATATGGCATCTTACTCATGTTTTCTATTTCTTCACATGAACTAGGACATTGGGATCTAGAGAGACTAGTTCCATGGGATATGGGAAAATTCCTTCTCTTTGAGCCCTACATGTTGAACCTCTTCAACAACTTGTCAATGTATGTCTCTAGATTAGGCCAAGAAGCCTTATAGATATATCTCTATAGATCTTAATTCCTAACATATAGGATGCTTCTCCTAAGTCCTTCATAGATAAGGTACTTCCTAGCTAGTTCTTTACCATTTGTCGGGTAGGTATGTAATTCCCCATCAATAGTATGTCATCTACAAACAATATGAGGAATACAACTATGCTCCCACTAACCTTCTTATAAACACATGGTTCATCTTTATTTTAACTAAAGGTAAACTCTATGTCTGGCTCACCAAATCAAAGATTCTAGTTCCGAGATGGTTGCTTCAATCCATAGATTGACATTTGTTGCTTACATACTTTATTTACATTACATAGATTTAGAAAACCCCCAGGTTGTGTCATGTACACGTCCTCAAGAAGACTATTATTAAGGAAAGCATTTTTAACATGCATTTTTAAAATCTCATAGTCACAATAAGATACATTGGCAAGCATGATCCAGGTGGATTTATCCATGGCAACTGGTGAAATAGTTACTTCATAGTCAACACCTTGAACTTGTATGAAACCCTTTGCAACCAATATACCCTTATGGTCTATACATTACCATCCATGTCAGTCTTCATCTTGAATCTCCACTTGCACCGTATGGGTTTTACTCCTTTAGGTAGATCCAACAAGGTCCTTACCTTATTGGTGTACATGGAGTCCATCTCAGAACTCATGGCCTAAAATCATTTCTCAGACTCTGGTCCCTCAATAGTTTCTATGTAGGTTGTTGGATCATCATCTATGACCAGCCTATTGCCTTCTCGTGTCACAAGATATCCAAATCTTTTAGGCTCCATACCATGTTCTACTAGATATATGAGGTTCTTGTGTTACACAAGGAACTTAATATTCCATAATAGTGTGTGATTCTTCTTATTCCTTCTGTACCTCTACATGTACAATGTTTTATTGTTGGCCTAAAAACTCTTTGGGTTATACTTTCCTCCCACTGATTCCTTTAGAAATAAATTCCTTTTCTAAGGAAACAACATCCCTGACAACAACTACTTTGTTGTCAAATGGGTTATACAAGTATTATATCTTAGTTTCCTTAGTATATCCAACAAAATAACATTTGTCTAATTTGGGACCAAGCTTTTCTGGAAACGTTTTCTCATATAAGATTCACAACCTAAAATCCTAATAAAAGACATATCTCATATGGTTTCTTTTGAACTAATTTACAAGGTAAGTAGTTCAGTGTAAATGAGGGGGTATCTAATGCATATCCCCAGAAAAAAGTCAGAAGATTAGCTAGACTCATCATTGATCGTACCATGTCCACATTGTATGATTCCTTATTTGCAATACACCATTATGTTGTGGTGTACCAGATGGAGTCCATTGTGGTACAATACCACAATCTCATAGTAGGTCCTCAAACTCTCGACTTAAGTATTATGCACCTTGATTGGATGGAATTGCTTTAATACTTTTATTAAGGTGGTTTTCTACTTCATTCATGAAATCCTTGAATCTTTCAAGGGATTTAGACTTGTACTTCATCAAATACACATATCCATACCTACTAAGGTCATCATTTGTAAAGACCTGATTCTTATGCTCAAACATTTATAAAATTTCATCAAAAATATAAACAATTTTTTTACAATCATGCTTTACATTAGAGTTGCAGAATATTTACATAAGATTACAAAATTAAGAATATGTACCAATTCATGTGTACTCATCAATAGGGGACAACTCATGCACGTCTCTCCTAGGTCTTCTTTGATCGTTTGCCCATGAATTTTCAGAGAGAACAAAAACCACACATGGGTCCCAATAAGGGAAACATGGGTCAACAATGCTAGTACAAAATCAATATTTGGAAAGTAAAACAATCTGAACCTATCTACAAAAAATTTCTATGACAAAATGTAAATGGATAAAAAATATAGGTAAGTATCAAAAATGGCAATGGATTTCTAAAATTCAATAAGATTCAATATCCAAAATTTGAAACCAGTCTTTAAATTTTTCAATAGATAGCACATGTTAATGTCTAGTTATTGATGAAGTCATGTGTTCTCTCCTACTGAGAACGACAACACGCCAACTAAAATACCCAGTATACTGAGGGACACTATGTCCTTAAATCAACATAGAGGTTTGGAAGTATAATTCCACCAAACTAGGGACACTAACCTGCCTTTTTTCATGTTTAAACATTGTGCTACTATTTTATAGGAATAAGTGTTGGTTCTCTTTAAAAGCTATAGGCTATGGTAGAAAATCAATTTTTGGCCAACCAACTGTCTAGTCATGCATGCAATCAATGAGGGAAATAACATTCCAATTAGAAATAGAAATTTAGTACCTTGAATAAAATCCTGACATTTCAAATATAGACCTCCCATGTTTTTGTGATCAAGATTAAAAAATCTCCAAGAGTTGATAAACAAAGATATACCTACAATTTGGAATAATATGGTTACTATTGGCTTGGAGTCAATTGGTATTCAATTTTTTATTCATGACTAGTGTTTTCCATCTAATAGTGTTATTCACACTTTTCATTATTTTCATTTATAGGGTTTCTATCTAGTTTATATAGGGAAATATGTTGATTGTGTTCAACTTTTACGAAGTTTAATTGCCCATTTTACATCAAAATAGAAGACAAGCGGGCAACAAGTTGCGCCTCTAGTCCTTTTTAGATGGAAAAACCAATCCTTTGAAACACTACATCCATACACTTGGCAGCCAGAACATTACTATTCATAACTTTTTGGACCCTCTTCAGATGCTCCACAACTTCCGATGTTAAGAATCCAAAATTATCAAATCCAAAATGAATGAAGGTGTGTTGATTCTCAATACAAGCTTTCTCATGATTGACCACTTTGTCTGAAGCAACTTTAAGTCTAGCACATCCCACTGTAAAGGCCCCACTCTTCAATCTCACCAACAGAGAAACTCTTGTCAAATCTTCACATGCATGTTCCCCTCCAACCCATCAAACAATCAAAACATTGGTAGGTCTAAGTGAGGATCTCCCCTCTTATGGATCAGTTAAAAAGTTCATAGGTGCCTCTTTCTTAGCATCCACATATGCACGTTTGAGCACATCAATACTTTTGGTATATTATATTTAGGTTATATATAAAATCAATATAATATACTTGATGGGTATAATAAATTTCTTCTAGAAGTATACTTCTATTTAGTTATTATGCTTGAAGTGTTCCTTTACTAAATAGCATTACTAGGGATATATAGGGATTAAATTATACATACAATCATATATGAGTAACTAATTACCTTTCATTGTACTTATGAGTAAATCAATATGGATATATCATATCACCTTAAGGTACTAGAATAAATCATATTATAATCCCTTCATATTTTATTCCAATTAGGCCTGTCTATAACATATTTTCAAAATCAATATCACATCCACACTCGTATATGTACATAACTAGGGTTTAAGTTCCACCAACATTCATATTCAAACATGTTGATACCCCTTGTACAACAACTTTGTTTCTAATCGATATGACTATGTATCTAATTAATGAAGTATGTTGCAACTCAACATATTATTTAAAGTATTGTTTCCAAATATAGCTCGTTCTTCATATTGAATTTTATTTAAATGAGGTGAATCATATAAAAATTTATCCACTAAATTTGTATTGTAAATATATATGCCATGTGTATACATCTTGGGTTTTCATGGATGACAAGAATAAACTTGACATTTAGGATGTGTTCCATGAGCTTTGCTAAATTTTCCATCAGTGACACATTAGTGTGTATTACATGTATATATCATGATGATACACTAAGATGTAAACAATGGTCTAATTTATCTATATGAACAACTATATTTTATATTTTTTAATGTAGATATATTGGTATGGTAACAATAGGGTTAGGGGGGAGGAGATAATTCACTACAATATGGACATGATTCTCTTATACTCTAATACATATATATCATTGTTACACTAATAGTTATAATGAATCTACTAATATGATTATCCTAGATGATTAAGCTTTAATGTTCAAGTAAAATGTAGGAAAAGATTACTGATCTTCTGGTTGGATAGTTCATTTCATATTGGTTTCCTGGTTGCACTTGTGTGTGTAGAATTTGTCATGATTAGTCGATGGTGTTCCATTCACTCAATTGGATACGATCAAATGGTTTAGGCTCAAGAATGTAGTGGCATGTCATGTCTTCAAGACTACCATGAATTTTGTAGGTGATCATCGGGTGTGGTGCATCAGTCTACTCATGTCACCTATGTTGCTTCACCAGGTCAAAGATGACCATTTAGGTTCTTCTCCTCAAGACATTGATAGTAATTCTCCCTGAATTAGCATCGTGGAGGACTATGTTGATCTAATCTTCTATAGGTCATCAAGGTCTAAATTGTTGAGTTGTAGATTGGAGGTTATTGGGGACCCTTTGGATAGTATGAGGAGGAGGTTAGGAAGTAGTGGTGAGGGCACTGTAGATCTATGTACTTCACGTACTAAAGGATTTTGTGGAGGCTATCTTCCCCAACCCAGTACCCAATCGTTCAAGTCAACATATTATATTTCTAAAGCACAAATGGTGGTCATTGAATACTCCTAGAGTTTGGGGACCTTTGTGTTGATGTGGTAGGATAACCACAGAGGTGTTTCCTCTACTAGGATCATTGGTGCCACCATCAACAAGTACAACTGTTAATTAAGGGAGGTTCAAGTGGTAGTAAGATGACCTTTTATTTTCGTCATGGAGTCTAGGTGAAGGTGGGCTCCACAGTGATGCAGGTCCATATTAGTTGGGGAATTCTACAGTAAGAAAGGGATTATGTAGTCATGTTTGAAAGTTTAATTGTGATGGACATGTCTATACAGGAGGATGAGAGGTTGGGTGTTACAACCCCAACTTTTGGGATCATTTGGTGAGAAATGTAATTTCTCATATTAAAAATATTGGAACAAATAATGATATAATTTGTTTTGAATAAATGAGTTTCGTTTACAATAGCCTTGTTGATTGTTTTGTGGGCTTTATTGGCTATTGGGCCCAATAACAAGGAAAAGACAAAAGAAACTCCATTATTTGAGTAAATAAGAAAATGAAGAAAAGAAAGATGTAGAAACCTCTAGAAGGCAAAAGAATATAATCTAAAGGTGGATTTAATTCCTCTTGGGTTCCTTGGGTTCCAAGGAGTCTGAAGTTGCAAAGAGAAAGCAATAAAAAAAGAAAAGAACAATTAAATATTTCTTTATTAAGAAAGAAATTGAAAACAATGATAAAATGTGGAAAATAAGTGGAAAGAGGTATAATTGAGTTATCCTTAGTGGATTTTCGTATCCAAAGGATTCCTAATGTTAAATGGAATTCCAATGAGGAAAATAAAAAGAAAGATAAAGAGAAATCCTCAAAAAGAGATATTTTAATAAGAAATAAACAAGATAATGAGAAATAATGAATATAAATGCATCTAGAAGGATAATAAGTATCCTTAAAAAGGAATTTTGAAATCTTGGAGTTTCTTGGGGTCTAAGGAGCCCCAATGGAGAATAAAGAAAGAGAAAATACCAAAAATGCAAAATAAGAGGATAATGTGATACATTATTAATGATGATTTTGGTGGCATTGCTAAAAAGGAAGTATTTTCTACTAAATGAAAATAGGATTTCATGCCAATGGGTTAAAAGTCAAGCAATAAAAGAGGATAAGTGAGAGGATTTTCATATTTCTAATTATCCACGAAATAAAGAATATTAAGGAGATATATAGGAGAGAGAATATTACTTCTCCTTGAAGGAATATGACTCCTATTGGGAGAGGACCTTGTTAATTCGTGAAAATCCAACCTAGGGCTTCATTACCCACCCCTATATAAAGGGTAGAACCTTGGTTGAGTTCAAGGAAGATCCCACGTTTCTCTCTTTCTTTCCCATCTTCTTCTTCTTCTCTCAAAACCCTAGGTTAGAGGAGCAACACGATCCTTGAAGTAAGGAGGATGCCAGGAATGAGAAAACGGAGAGGTGTGATGCTCCCACACCAACTAGGATGATGGTCGACCTCTGCGCAACACCTGCAGTAGGCCAGTAAGGTCGGACGTGCGTCCAGAGCTTGGAAGGCTTGTGAGGGCCACCTTAGTCATGAAGGAACGATGCCCCTTGGGCGTAGGAGTTCGTCAGAGGTGGTGGCACCCTCCTGGGTGGCCGTCGAGGCCTGAGGAGGGGTGGTAGGGCCGAACCAACTCCTTACAACCGCGGCCGCGCTAGGGCGCACGCTAGGTTGAAGAAGGATGGCCGTTGGATGGATTTTCCCTTCACGGGTTGAAAAGACGACCCACTTAACCAAGGGCAAAGACGACATTTGATTATGTTTTCAAGCAATTCGAGATGCGTTGCATGGAAAGGACACTTGGCACTATCTGATTGGCTCAAATAAGTAAGTTCTTACAAAATTCATAACTAATTAACGGTAGCTCAGATGGATGTGCATTATATATGAATTTTGATCAGGAGAACTCAAGGAATGCAATAAAAATATATTTGAAGCCTAATTATGATTTCAATTCAAAAACTAATGGAAGTTATTAACTTTAATGTATTAAAGATTGAGAAACCCTATTTGGAGATGATTAATGTATTTAGTAGGGTTTAATGGATGATTAAAGTTGATATTAACCTATTAATTATAAAAAGGGTACATTAAGAACAAAATTGATGGACTTTGCACGTAATTAGTCTAATTTAGAATTTCATGTGCATAAATGTGCTTTAAAGGGCCTTGAAACCCTAATATTAGTAGTGGTAACTCTTAATTATTCAATTTCATGTTTAAAGTTGAGATATGATGACTCTAAGCTATTTCGAGTATAAAAGTTCCTAATTGTGGATAAATACCCTTAATATGGAAATTAGGGTTTTCTAATGGATAAAGGTGAAATTAATGTTAAATAGAGTTCAGATGTGAACTCAATCATAATGAACTATGAGTTGTTATTCTGAAAGGAACCAAAGATGAAAATTAGGCCTAGTAATCTTGTCATGAATTAAAAAGGATAAAAATGGTAGTTTTAAAATAAAAGAGGCATAATGGGATGAATTGATGGTTAATTGTGCCTTTTATCTGAAATTAAGGTAATATGGTAACCTTAACATCTTTTGTGAAGAATATATGAGATAATTAGGTTTTGAGAGTAATTGTATAAAATTAGGGACTAAAAGAGTAATAATTAAGAGGAATCCTAATTGTAATGGAAACCCGAAAAGTGGACTAGAAACCCTAGGAAGCGAGCTAGGTTTAATAGATCGTGATGGCATGATCAATAATAGGAAATTGGATGCCTATTTCAGGATCAACTTGGTGTGTGCTTTCTTGGTTACTTAATTGGTTGAATTATTTCTGCAATCAAGTCAGCTTGACAGGTATGTGGTTAATTATGATTAATCACATTAGTTTCCTGAAGAGTTTCCCAGATGATTCATCACATTGAATGCAACCTATCATTTTGGATGTTCATACTTGCAAATTATAAAGTCACTGTGATTATCACACTTGTAATATAAATGTTTACTCTCGCACCTACATGCCACCCTGATGTGTCAGGACCCATCACGCAAAATGAGATTACTCAAAACATAAAACACAATCAATTACTAATTAATCACATACCCAAAAATATGGGTAAATTAAAACCGATTTCAACGTCAACACTCACTCAAAAACATTTGCATGAGAGACCAGCATCTCTTATATCCATACTATGCTAAGAATTTGATACAAATTGTTCTATTGTCTTAGCCACAACATATATACACAGAAGAACAATATTCATATATATCACAAAAACAAGCATTAGCATACTAACAAAATCCTGATTCATTTGAAACACCATATACAAACTTTTCCTGTCCGGACCTGAGAGTACAGGGATGACTCTAGGACAAACTAGACATCTAATCAACTTTATCAAAGATTCATTATTGTAGATCCTCTTTTCTACCACATGTTTGTTTTCATCACTTTTGATTACCTTAAACAATGTGGCGAGCCACAAGGGTGAGACCCATGTCCCAGCAAGAGATATAACCTCCAACAACATTTATTGATTACAACATTTTAAAGTAATTAAATAGTTAAGCAGTTTAATCATATATAAAAAATAAGATCAACAATACTGGTGATGAACAAAATACATAAAAGAGCAGATAATAACTATCATCATTAGCAGACTATCATCCTTTATCTTGTTGACAATATAAGCAATTCAGTAGCATATGCAGTTCTAGCATCATGAGCAAGTCTAGTAACATAGAATAGCTAACAACATGAGCATGTCTAATTGGTTGAACATATCAACATCATAAGAAGAGCTAACAAAATAAGCACAACTACCTGGATAAGCATGATTGGTAGTATATGCATCTCTAGTTACAAAGGCATGGCTAGCATGCTAAATATAACTAACAACATGAGATATCTAGCATCATGATTATAATCAGTCGTAGCAGTATAGTTATCAACAAAAGCATAGCTATTGTATGTAGGCATCTACAATCTTAAGCATGTCCACAACCTAAGTATATCTACTATCTCTTAATTGCACTAAGCATCATCTTTATGTAAAGATAACAAACAAGGGTTATCATCCAATGTGAAATGTCATGTATAACCCTAAACAAATATGCTACATGGCTGTATTACAACTTTTATTATGCCATGGGGAATTTGAATCATACCATTCAAAGTCCAACCGACCCCTGTGAAGGGCTATTCGGTTCTGTATAAGATCTAGGAGTGCCGGTATCCTAAGATCTCTTCCCCTCAGTCAGTACGAGTAAAAATGCAGTGACATATCAGTCAAAGCTGCCACCACAGCGACATATAGTCAAGCTGAAAACCACTAGTCTAACCTTGGTACAAGTCACGGTACTAGAAACTAGGGTATTCAAACCCAATCATTGAGGTACAACCGCAGTTGTCCTCTAATCCCATCATGTTATAATAACCGAGACACGACCGCAGCCGTTACATCAGATGTACGAGGCATGACCATAGCCAACCTCCACAATCTACATTGTGGATGACAAGGATATATCCTCAACCTGCCATCCCCACATACTCAACAGTATGCGCTCCGAGTTTCCCTTAGGAATACTCGTTTCACCATCCAACAAGTTCTGACACTGAAGATGGTTCTACGGCATAGGGCACTACATGATTAGAGTTGCACTTGATTATTTATACCAATTGGATGAATTAAGGCTACATCAAACAAGTGGACATACAAACCCTAATTCACTTCTAGCAAGCATATAAATATCAAAACTTGAAAAGATATAAAATGTGTGAAACATAATTTCTCATCTCATCATCACATGGTACTATTCACTTGCCACTCATGAGACTACACCAGTCATTATACTATCACAAGATAATAACCTTTTTCACAATATAAAAGGGTATCAACCCTTATCAACATAACAGGATTACTCCTCATTCAGGGCTCAACAATGCCCAAAGGTCATTAAGACCATCATATTATTACCTACAAGATCATCATTATCTTTGCATGCCTTATAACAAGGCTCAACAACATCAATTATATGTAATACACCAGATCAGCATAATATTGCACTTATGAGCTAGGTGGTATTCATAAACAATCATAGCAGGGTTATATTAACATTAAGAACATTCCTTTATTACATCAACATGCAAGGAATCTAGATATGATTAACAATCATCATATTCATAATGCACATGTTTAGCATATGAAAGTATCGACCATGTGGCTATGATAACCACCAATTAACACATTAATGTTATGATCATGTTAAGGAGGTTATTCCACCATCATTCCATCATATAAGAATGTTAAACATGAATACTCATCTTTATCTAATTGCATTAGAGTTAGATTCAACATGCTAAATTGTATAAATGTTACTAATCAACACTCATACCCAAACCCTAACTCATGACATCCCCATTGGATCATGGATGCATAAGGTGAAGCATCACCATCACATTCCATACTATTCTCAAGTATGAACCCACAATCGACTATTCAGTTCAAACAAGCCATCCATTGTCAACAATTAAACTCCTTAAGTTGATCATATAAAGGAAACCATCGAAATCACATTATTAGGACCAACATATTACATTAGCCATCATTCCACCTTAATGGAGGAATAAACTATAGATCTCGACCATTGGGTCAAGTTCACATGTTAAAACCATCAATTACAATATAGGTATGACCATTGCATCAAGTGACCCAAGAAACCATTGGACGAAGGCTTAATTGATGCTAAAACTATATGATTAACTCACTGTTGATTGTAGAGACCTGATCCACCATCATTAGTGATAATTAAATCACTATAGGTTGTTAGATCAACAATATATTCATTCATCAGCATCAATTATTAAGTTGATGTCATCATTGATTAATATCATCAGTAGTGTACTTAATGATTGATCATTATACTTTTAATTGATCCAAAACCTGACCTAAGGGGTGACCATAGGTTGTCACCATCATCTGAAACTTTTGATCACGACCATGAATTGTTATGAAGACAACACCATAGGGTTGTTGCAATGGTACCATCATTGGGTCATGGTTTATAGAAGAAATCGACTTTAAACCCTAAAATTGACCATTGTTTGATAGGTGCTTAACACCATAGGTTGTCAAAACAATCTGATTCAAGTCATACTATCCCTTAGGAATAACATACACATGATCACAGGTTCATATATAACTGAAATTAGAATAGAGAACATTATAAAAATCGAAATCCAAGTCAAGCATAGATATTTAGTGCATGGATCATCATTTTCAAACAAGAACATGATCTAGAAAGCTTATGGTAAGCAATAAACATGGAGCAAGTTATAAAACTTGCCTCTTATAAGAAGATGAAACCCACACCGAAGAAATCTCAAGCAGGTAGGGTAGAAAATCCAAGAATAAGCTATGAATTCGTCCATCTAGCGTCTTTCTTCATCAAATGAGCAAATCCTAAATGTAAGGAGTAAGAAAGGTAGGGTTTTAGAGCTTTAGAGCAAATTCTACCATGGAACATTTGTTTGGTTGTGCACTACTGATTTTAACATTTAACAGAGTAAATTAGGTTCGATCGATCATGTAATTTCACTAAATCCCATCACACATATCAGTCAACTAATTAGTGTCAAGCAGGCGTTAATAATTTAAACGTGCAAATTAGGAGTCGAGCGGTGCCGACACTGCCCGACACCCGGGTAAACACTGACATCTGCGAATAACACTACTTTTAACCGAAATGTCCGATCATTTGAGTTAAATCGTGCGAATGGGAGTGAAATTCTACTCACCGTGGTTCAAAACGTCCGAATACAACTGGAAACAAATCCAGACACCTATTTTTGGGCATCCACTGGGTTGTCTTCTACCTCCGAACAGCCCTGGTTTCCAAACATACACAACACAGAGTCCCTTGTTTTGGGGCGTCATTCGTTGCTAAAGTTGTGGATTCAAGAAAGGACCTCAAAGATGTACTTAACGACGTTGTTCCTCGCTGCCGCCTCGCATCCATGGCTTCTCAAGATCATGGCTGTATCTGCTTCTGCTCAAGCTAGCTATGGTGTCGCCCAAAAGGTTTGGTTCTGGTTGAGTGTGGAGAAGGAAGGAGAAGACAGAGACGTTGCTGGCGTTGCTTAAATGGCCGTCGTGAGCCCTATTCAACCATTGTTGCTGCTATTCTGAGTGCTAGCCATTGCTCCACACATAGCTGTTGCTGCTCTGGTAGGGGCACCACCCCTTGAGCACAGGTGGGCACAAAAGGGTGAAAAAGGGGAGGGAGGAGTGGAGGCGATGTTGTAGGCTCCAAGGCGTCACTCCTAGCTGTTGGATGTTGTAGCTAGGTCGATCGACGCTGATGCTACTCCTGCAAATCGGAGGCACCACCCAAGATGGTAGAAGCACCGCTAGGGTGTGGGATGAGAGGGGAAAGGGTGGAGGAAGAAGAAAGGAAGGAGAGGAGTGGGTAGAGGGAAGGTGTTGCTGGACGAAGCCAAGGGCACCCAAATCGCCCCTCAAATCGCCTTGCCTACTACTCTTGCTTAGTATGAATGAGAATTGCTTAGGCAGTTACTTTGTAAATCGACCGTGAAGAAGATAAGGAAGAAAGGAAGAAAAGGGGTTATAAAGCTAAAAACTTGGAAAAATTGCAAATTCAACCCCAGAATCGTGCAAACGTCATATCTTTTGCCTCGTAGGTCCAAATCAAACGATTTCTTTTGCAACTTTTCAAGCATGAGATCCACTACAACCTCAAGGCATAAAAACATGCCAATTAGCTTGTCACAGCTAATCAAAACACTAATCACATCTTAATTACTTAACTTAGCTTAATAAACATATAAAGATTAGATTAGGGTTATAAGTATTCAATTATGGTAATTAAGATTGTTCAACTCATTAAGCAAGTTTAGGGGCCTTACAACTATAAACCCCTAATAGGGATTTTGCCCCCGAAATCCAAGGTAAACAAAGATGGGTACTTCCTTTGCACCTCATCCTATTACCTTCACATGCTTACTTTCATATCATGGTAATGTACATCATTCATACATATCTCATCTTGGGTCAGCACAAAAATGCCCACATAAGAAGACATATCATGATCCCATTAAGAAATTTAATCAACCCCATCTCACTCTTATTCAACTTGTTCTCATAGTAGTTACTGCTCCGACAACCCTAAGGTTTTTGAATAAATATTGATCATATTTTTGACCATATTTGAAATACTTTGACATGTCATCATTCAAAGATTGCTACAACTTGTAAGACATTACTTGAACACTTTCTTCCTCCTATTCATAAATTCTATTGGTACCTTGGTTAGTCTAAAGGACATAACTCTAAACTCATCATGGTCATGTGGATTATGTCATCCAATATAACTCTTATGCATTGATATTTTATCATATGTTTATTTTAAAGGAATATAGTATCACATATCTATTGACCAACAAACCATCTATCCTAGATAGTGGTCTTTCCCAGATATCACTGAACCATACACAACATTATAGAATCACTTTTGTTTTTCCTTACAAATAACATTTATAGGATCATTTTCAACTCTCTCTCTCTACAAGAGAGGAATACTTGGAATGTTCATTTAATACACATCTCCAACCTTCACATATTTCTCATATTATTGATACAACTTGGATACTAGGATTCATTACCTTGGTATCCACCTCATGCACTATAAGGAAATCACATCCTTATCTCATCTACTTTTACCAATATAACAAATATCAAAACATATAAAAGGAGTCTCCCAAATAGTTAGAAGGCTCAAAAGCAAACTCATCACAAACTTTATGATCTTGGAACCATAGTCCAAACAACCTTATTCTATAATAAGCTATCCACCCTCATGTTTACAATGAATCCACACATACCAAGTGGCAGTGATCCACTTGAAAGTTGTGCCATGTAAAGAAAAGACACAAAGGGAAACACACTTCCCACATCATAGCAACATTGTTCAAGGTCACTAGCAAAAAGGTAACCAATTCTATTTTCATTATGCAAGTTACAACTTCTTATGTATCATTTTACCTTTTTCATTTCAAGTTCCTTGCCATTAGCATATGAATTATCACGATTAACATATCTCATTACTCTTTTGTTGATAACTATTTATCACACTTGGGTATGTTCTCTTATTTTATTATATTTTTCAACCACTTATCAACAGGTAAATACTCATATTCCACATTTGCTTCATTAAATAGGGATCATATCCCTTAATTTCATTCACATGCTAAGCTGATTTTACATTAACACTTTCTTACAAACATACGTTGGTCTGAGATTAACTCAGGTTCCACCTTATTCCTTTGTCATTGTTCTCATTTATCTTCTAATTTTACTTATCATTGGAGTTCTCTCCATCTTATGTGGATTTCATACCTTGAATCACTTTATAAGCATAGACTTATCTATCTTTTACTTTATTATCTTTATGAATCACATCTTCAAGAACTCCTCTTTTTCTTATTTGTATTTAGATTTAGATACCATGGTGTTGTATCTTTCTCCTACAGTTACCAAACATTCAAGTTTTGATAGATAATGATGCAATTCTCATCTTCTTTAAGGTAGGATTGAGATATTCAAACCATGATTTCTTATTCGTTATGCTCTTTAGATTGTCTCAAAATGACTACTTGATCAGAGAAATCATAAAGATAACAATCTAAGAGTTCCATACTTACCTTTCTTCAATAATTGAATACCTATCCAGGGCACCCAAATACTGAGATTAGGTAGTATGCACCATATTTTTATGTCATATTCCTAATTTTGACATCATCCTAGTCCTAAGTCCTAGTGTCCCTATAGACTCAGTGAACCTAAAGATCTGATACCAACCTATCAGGACCCATCACGCTAAACGAGATTACTCAAAACATAAAACTCAATCAATCACTAATGAATCACATACCCAAAAATATGGGTAAATTAAAACTGATTTCAACGTCAACACTCGCTCAAAAACATTTGCATGAGAGACCAACATCTCTTATATCCATACTATGCTAAGAATTTGATACAAATTGTTCTATTGTCTTAGCCACAACATATATACACAAAAGAACAATACTCATATATATCACACAAACAAGCATTAACATACTAAAAAAATCCCGATTCATTTGAAACAACATATACAAACTTTTCCTGCCCGAACCTGAGAGTACAGGGATGACTCTAGGACAAACTAGACATCTAATCAAATTTCTCAAAGATTCATTATTATAGCTTCTCTTTGCTGCCACATGTTTGTTTTCATCACTTTCTATTACCTAAAAAAATGTGGCGAACCACAAGGGCGAGACCCATGTCCCAGCAAGAGATATAACCTCCAACAACGTTTATTGATTACAACATTTTAAAGTAATTAAATAGTTAAGAAGTTTAATCAGATATAAAAAATAAGATCAACAGTACTGATGATTAACAAAATACATAAAGGAGTAGATAATAACTATCATCATTAGCCAGACTATCATCCTTTATCTTGTTGACAATATAAGCAATTCGGTAGCATATGCAGTTCTAGCATCATGAGCAAGTCTAGTAACATAGCATAGCTAACAACATTAGCATGTCTAATTGGTTGAACATATCAACATCATAAGAAGAGCTAATAACATAAGAAAAACTACTTGGATAAGCATGATAGGTAGTATATGCATCTCTAGTTACAAAGGCATGGCTAGCATGCTAAATATAACTAACAACATGAGATATCTAGCATCATGATTATAATCAGCCGTAGCAGTATAGTTACCAACAAAAGCATAACTACTGTATGTACGCATCTACAATCTTAAGAATATCCACAACCTAAGTATATCTACTATCTCTTAGTTGCATTAAGCATCATCTTTATGTAAAGATAACAAACAAGGGTTATCATCCAATGTGAAACGTCATGTATAACCCTAAACAAATATGCTACACGGCTATATTACAACTTTTATTATGCCCTGGGGAATTTGAATCGTACCATTAAAAGTCCAACTGACCCCTGCAAAGGGCTATTCGGTTCCGTACAAGATCTAGGAGTGCCAGTATCCTAAGATCTCTTCCCCACGATCAGTACGAGTAAAACGGTAGTGACATATCAGTCAAAGATGCCACCACATTGACATATAGTCAAGCTAAAAACTACTAGTCCGACCTTGGTACAAGTCATGACACTAGAAACCAGGGTATTCAAACCCAATCACTGAAGTACAACCACAGTTGTCCTCTAATCACATCATGTTATAATCACCGAGACACGACCACAACCATTCTCAATCATATCAAATGTATGAGGCATGACCATAGCCAACCTCCACAATCTTCATTGTGGATGACAAGGATATATCCTCAACCTGCCACCCCCACATACTCAACAGTATGTGCTCCGAGTTTCCCTTAGGAATACTCGTTTCACCATACAGGAAGTTCTGACACTATAGATGGTTCTATGTCACAGGGTACTACCTGATTAGATTTCCACTTGATTATTTATGCCAATTGGATGAATTTAGGCTGCATCAAACAAGTGGACATACAAACCCTAATTCACTTCTAGCAAGCATATAAATATCAAAACTTTAAAAGATATAAAATGTGTGAAACATAATTTCTCATCTCATCATCACATGGTACTATTCACTTGCCACTCATGAGACTACACCAGTCATTATGCTATCACAAGATAATAATCTTTTTCACAATATAATTGGGTATCAACCCCTATTAACATAAGAGGATTACTCCTCATTCCGGGCTCAACAATGCCCAAAGGTCATTAAGACCATCATATTACTCCCTGCAAGATCATCATTATCTTTGCATGCCTTATAACAAGGCTCAACAACATCATTTATATGTAATACACCAAATCAGCATAATATTGCATTTATGAGCTAGGTGGTATTCATAAACAATCATAGCAGGGTTATATTAACATTAAGAACATTCCTTTATTACATCAACATGCAAGGAATCTAGATATGATTAACACTCATCATATTCATAATGCACATGCTTAGCATACGAAAGTATAAACCATGTGGCTATGATAACCACCAATTAACACATTAATGTTATGATCATGTTAAGGAGGTTATTCCACCATCATTCCATCATATAAGAATGTTAAACATGAATACTCATCTTTATCTAATTTCATTAGAATTAGGTTCAACATGATAAATTATATCAATGTTACTAATCAACACTCATACCCAAACCCTAACTCATGACATCCCCATTGGATCATGGATGCATAAGGTGAAGCATCACCATCACATTCCATACCATTCTCAAGTATGAACCCACAATCGACTATTCAGTTAAAACAAGCCATCCATTGTCAAAAATTAAGCTCCTTATGTTGATCATATAAAGGAATCCATCAAAATCACATTATTAGGACCAACATATTACATTAGCCATCATTCCACCTTAGTGGAGGAATAAACAGTAGATCTCGACCATTGGGTCAAGTTCACGTGTTAAAACCATCAATTACAGTATAGGTCTGACCATTACATCAAGTGACCCAAGAAAACATTGGACTAAGGCTTAATTGATGCTAAAACTATATGATTAACTCACTATTGATTGTAGAGACATGATCCACCATCATTAGTGATCATTAATAAATCACTATAGGTTGTTAGATCAACAATATATTCATTAGTCAACATCAATTATTAAGTTGATGTCATCATTGATTGATATCATCAGTAGTGTACTTAATGATTGATCATTATACTTTTAATTGATCCAAAACCTGACCTAAGGGGTGACCATAGGTTGCCACCATCATCTGAAACCTTTGATTACGACCATGAATTGTTATGAAGACAACACCATAGCATTTTTTGCAATGGTACCATCATCGGGTCATGGTTTATAGAAGAAATCGCCTTTAAACCCTAAAATTGACCATTGTTTGATAGGTGCTTAGCACCATAGGTTATCAAAACAATCTGATCCAAGTCATAGTATCCCTTAGGAATAACATACACATGATCATAGGTTCATATATAACTGAAATCAGAATTGGGAACATTATAAAAATCAAAATCCAAGTCAAGCATAGCTTTTTAGTGCATGGATCATCATTTTCAAACAAAAACATGATCTAGAAAGCTTATGGTAAGCAATAAACGTCGAGAAAGTTATAAAAATTGCCTCTTATAAGAAGATGAAACCCCACACCGAAGAAATCTCGTGCATGTAGGGTAGAAAATCCAAGAATAAGCTATGAATTCATCCATCTAGCACCTTTCTTCATCAAATGAGAAAATCCTAAACATAAGGAGTAAGAAAGGTAGGGTTTTAGAGCTTTAGAGAAAATTCTACCATGGAACATTTTTCTGGTTGTGCACTACTGATTTTAACATTTAACAGAGTAAATTAGGTTCGATCGATCATGTAATTTCACTAAATCCCATCGCAAATATCAGTCAACTAATTAGTGTCGAGTAGGTATTAATAATTTAAACGTGCAAATTAGGATTCGAGCGGTGTCGGCACTGCCCGACACCCAGGTAAACACTGACATCTGCGAATAACAATGCTTTTAACCGAAATGTTCGATCATTCGAGTTAACTCGTGCGAATGGGAGTGAAATTATACTCACCGTAGTTCAAAACGTCAGAATACAACTGGAAATGCGTCCAGACACCTATTTTCAGGCATCCACTGGGTTGTCTTCTACCTCCGGACAACCCTGGTTTCCAAATATACACAACACACAGTCCCTTGTTTTGGGGCGTTGTTCGTTGCTAAAGCTATGGATTCAAGCAAGGAACTCCAAGACAAACGTAACAATGTTGTTCCTCAGTGCCGTCTCACGTCCATGGATGCTCAAGATCATGGCTGTATCTGGTGCTGCTCGAGCTAGCTAGGGCGTCTCCCAACAAGTTGGGTGTTGGTTGAGTGTGGAGAAGGAAGGAGAAGACAGAGACATTGCTGGCGTTGCTTAAACGGCCGTCGCGAGCCCTATTCAACCACTATTTCTGCTGTTCCGAGTGCTGGCCATTGCTCTACATAGTAGCTGTTGCTGCTCTGGTAGGGGCGCTGCCCCTTGAGCGCAGGTGGGTGCAAAAGGGCGAAAAAGGGGAGGGAGGAGTGGAGGCGACGTTGTAGGCTCCAAGGCGTCATTCCTAGCTGTTGGACGCTGTAGCTAGGTCGATCGATGCTATTGGTACTCCTGCATATCGGAGGCACCACCCAAGCTGGTAGAAGCGCCGCTAGGGTGATGGATGAGAGGGGAAAGGGTGGAGGAAGAAAAAGGAAGGAGAGGAGTGGGCAGAGGCAAGGTGTTGCTGGACGAAGCCAAGGGTGCCCAAATCACCCCTCAAATCGCCCTGCCTACTACTCTTGTGCGGTATGAATGAGCATCGCTTAGGCGGTTAATCTGTAAATCGATCTTAAAGAAGATAAGGAAGAAAGGAAGAAAAGGGGTTAAAAAGCTAAAAATTAGGAAAAATTGCAAATTCAACCCCAGAATATTGCAAATGTCATATCGTTTGCCTCGTAGGTCCAAATCAAACGATTTCTTTTGCAACTTTTCAAGCATGAGATCCACTACAGCCTCAAGGCATTAAAAAAATGCCAATTAGATTGTCACATCTAATCAAAACACTAATCGTATCTTAAGCACTTAACTTAGCTTAATCAACATATCAAGATTAGATTAGGGCTATAAGCATTCAATTATGGTAATTAAGCTTGTTCAACTCATTAAGAAAGTTTAGGGGCCTTACATGATGGATGATGCAAAAAGGTCAAGCCTAGAAGAGAAGACCGATGGGCACCATGAGAGGTGACCCCAGACACCAAGCTCGGGAATGAGAAGGTGGTCTATGTTGCATGACTAATGGGCACCATGAGAGGTGACCCCAGGAACCAAGCTCAAGATTGAGAAGGGGGCCTTAAGTCAAACCCCAGAGGGGGTATTCCAGGGTTACGACAAAAGCGGTGGAGATTGACACATTGAAAATGTAATTTGACTTGTTAATTACCTTGGTTGTGATAATTAAGTTTGTTAGAAATATTTGTGAAATTTTGGTTGTTCCCACATACCTGTATATTTCGAAATGCTGACCGACGTTTTGTTTGTCGGCATTTTAGGTATAAGCATGAAAAGGACAAACATTAAAGTGGCATATGTGGAATTAAATAAGAGTTAAAGTACAAGGAGGATTAGTTAGAATAGACCCCTGATGTGGATAGAAGTAGATATCCCAATTTTTGAAAAAGGTATGCAAAGTTTTATTTTATACCAGTTTTCAGTCTTTTGGTAGAATTTGATAATTATTATTGATTATTTGTCGAACCTTTGATCCTGATAAATGGGATAATGGATCTAACCTCTTGGTCTCCCTTAATTGGGTGTTATCGAGAGATGGGGTCGTTACATTTGGTATTAGAGCATATGTTCCTCATTTAATCTTTAATAATTATTAAATTTTACAAATTCCATAGAACCCAAGGGAGTTATTAAAGGATTTTCTAAAAGACAGAGGTGTCTAGAAAAGGATCACGTCTGGGGGCTGGCAAGATTTTCCTCCGCACCTCTAGTCAGAATACGAGGACTCCCAGATTTGTGTGACTGCATGGTCAATGTCTCAGGATTTGACTTGAAATAAGATACCTTTAGGACTCTCTCATTTTTCTCATCCCTTCTCAACTCAAATGATGTTAAGGACCTTAAGGATTAGGGTTTTCTCTCTTTTCCCCACCCTCTTGAGGTATGGGTAAGGTTGATAAGGTTTAAGGAATCCTCCACCAATTTAATAAAAAGCATGTAAATAAGATGTCATGGACATAAGATTAATAGATTAAGAGTAAAGGAATAGATACATGCTTAGGTCGTATGACATAAGTTGTCATGCCCTCAAGAGAGAACTGAGGCTAGAACTTCTTGTCAAGAGGATAAGTAAAGAGAGTTAGTCTTGGAGGTAGAGATCTCCATATCAAGTAGAGACCTGACACATCCTTTAAGGATGATGTTAACCCTAACCCTAAGTGAAGGTTAGAGAGAGAGATGACATGATGAGTTAGATGCCATGGTAGACCAGGTGTTTGGATAGACATGCCTTGGATGCCATATGAACCATGAGGTTGGATGACCTAGTGCCTTTGGTGACCCAACCCTGGAAAGGGTCGTGCATGGTTAGAGAGAAGGACAACTACTTCAACGATGAGGTTAGAGAAGAACCTATAGAAACCCTATGGGCTTATGCAAGTAGGGCATAGCATGCACCCATAGTATGTCAGTGGTGCGAGCAGTAGTCTAAAACCCTGGCCAGGAGAGTATGATGGATAGCTTATGAGATAAGCATAAAGAACTATGGATAACCTTGAGCAAACATAAGCTTCAACATAGACTTCACCCACGTAGAGGTATGCTTGTGAGCTTGATCCATCTTCATGGAGAGAGGACCTTTAGTATAAGGTGGTTGTGGAGTTAGCTCTAGAGAGAGAGAGTAGGACCCAAGCAAGAAGGTTGGAAGCCTAGACTTCAAGATATGAGGTAAAGTGAGGAGTTGAGGATGATGTGACCTAAGTGGATGATAGTGATTGCCTCATGCATGATCCCTGGAGGCTGATGATATCTTGGTTGCCTTTAGAGGAACCAAACCCTAGAGCGAGGATGAGTCTGATGGTACCTCTGTACCTATGGTATAGATGAGAAGAAGAGTTCCTTAGACCTGGAGAGGTTTAGTAATAGGTTGTGAGGCATTGTACCTTGTTGATTGTCCTTGAGGAGGACTCAACTCTGGAGTGTTTCTTGAGTAGAAGGATGACAGGAAGTGCATGTCATACCTTGTACATTTTTGGTTTGTGGTTAAGAGGTTGAGTAGACAGTTGGACATCAGAGAAGTGAGCCTAGGGTTCCTAGGCCTAAGAGGGGAAGTGGTGTACCTGATAATCATAATGAGATTTGAGTTTCTATAGATTCGAGCATGGTACTCCTCATGTTTAGAGGAAAAGGAAACCCCTTAAGTTTAAAGGTATGTTTGATGAACCCCTTACAACTAAGTGGATGACATGGGAAGGTATGATCTTGATCCAATGTTGAGGAGGAGAACAAGTACGACCTAGAATGGTTTAGTAGGTTGTCTTCTTGTGCCTTAGTAGCTGCTAGGTTAAGCATGCTCATGTGAATATAAACCCTAAGGACGTTTGTGACCTTGTTGTCAAGAGTTGTAGTTTCCTCCCATCCTGGGAGAGGGACCCTTTGGTAGGGTGTATACCAGTTTTGTGGGTTTTGAGGAAACCTAAAGAGGTCTCATGGGATCTTGAGAAGCTAAGTGAAAAGTACATGGTATGAGAATGAACCTGTAGACCCATAGATAACCATCTATAAGTGCATGTGGATGTGTTACCATGGAGGTAACCAATATGGGGCCTTACTAATGTAGGCAGGTTGCCATGACCCCTATGAAAGGATGGAAGTCAACCCATGGATGCAGAGAGAGAGAGAGATGATGAAGGCTTGGGTAAGGTTTTAAGCTGGACATGTACTATAATAGAATCCTAAGTCTATCCTAGGGTCAGGTAGGGATAAGACCGATGGAAGTAGGAGTTGCCTAATTCTCTAGTTGCACATGACCATAGGGTCGAGAGGTAAAAACTATCATTGTCTGAGGGCCATGTGTTAGGGGAATGATCTTCTTCATGAACTCATGGGACCCAAAGGGCGGATGAGTAGGGCACTCTCTGGATGCATAAGGGAAGAGGGATGACCCCAAAAGTGCCGGCACCCTATAGAGAGAGAGGATGTGACCAAGGATTGTGTGGTGACCCAAGTAGGTTCGAAACTAGTTTTCCATGGAAGTAACCTTGATATCGAGATGATTGTGATATAGAGACATAAGTTGCACATTTCAACTTAGATTTGAAGGTGTATTGGCAAGGTGGGATGTACCATCTCTACTCTCGGAATAGGAAGAACTTTGTATTTGGATTGCAGCCAAATGCTTATTTCCTCTTGTTATGGGAGTGAGAGATAGGACAATACACATGCCATACACCAAGGATAAATATGATGTAAGTTGGAACGTTGCTATGAGGTATGAGGACATAGATGATAACATACCCTGGTGGAGTGAACGATATGTGGATAGTTTACAAGCAGTAGGATAGATAAGGTAGTCACCTTATAAGGATGTTTTATCATGAGCTATGAGTTATACAAGGTTGAGTTCAAAAACTACGAGGATGAGCTCAGAGTTTCTTGATGAAGATAGACTTAGAGTCCGAGATGAGATGATAAGTGGATTACATGGAGGTGTATGTCTTCAACATTACCTTACACATAAGGATGTGAAGTGGTGATGGATGCTCTGGATGAGATACAGCTGCCTAGTTTAGATGGAGGCTAGAAGAGGTTGTTAGGTTAACCCTTAGTTGGAAAAGAATAAGTTTGGCTAACACTCAGATGTAACAATATCGGTTGATCAAGTTAATGGTTGTTTGGTTAGCCATCCTAGTCCTTGATGCAATGAAAGGATGGTTGAATAACCTCAGATGCACTTCTTTGGAAAAGAAGGTGATGAAACCCCGACTAGAGTGGTTTAGGATTTCTGAGGAATCGATCTTGAGGAATCATGACATACAGGAGATCATGATTTAAGATTACCATATACCATGGTACTACCAATATAGTAAGTGACAGTGGTACTTTGGATGCCTAAGATGATGTTACATGTGGCATGTTGCCATGCATGACAGGAGGTGAAGGACAAACACTAGTAACCCAATGAGTTGGTATAGAGGCTAAAGAGTCCCCGAGAGAGAATGGGAGTTCATCACTATGGATGTGTAGTAAGTTTCCCATAGACCAGATAAGGTCAAGATGCAATTTGGGTTATGGTAGATCGCCTTACCTAGACGACATGAGAAAGAAAGAATATTGTCAAGGGACAGATCCGATTGAACTACATATGAGAGAGAGATGGTTCAACTACACCATGATGCGAGTTCTTGAGTTTAATCTAAAGATTCACTTCCATGCGGTGGAAGTAGGTGCATAAAGAACTCGATGTTAGTATAGTTTATCACCCCTAACTAATGGTTAGTATGATCCAGACTAGAGGGTCTGATGAGAGCATGTGTTCTCATTCAGGGTGATACATGGAGACAATTCTTGTCTTCTGTAAGATGTGATGATAACCACCATAGCTAGTATCAGGATGTAAAGAAGCTCTGCAAGGGAGGATGTGTCGGTCACCACTTCATTAAGATGATGTTGGTAAAGGGACCTCGCAACGGTCAAGAAAGGACCACAATGTGGGCAGATGAAGTCACTTTGATCGTGCAATGGCTAAAGAGAGCCCATAGGCGACATGAGTTGTGAGCTGATGCAAAGCAGACTGACATGCAGTTCACTGTGGGAAAGTATGTGATGTGAAAATCCGACCCCTCTAAGTTATAGCTGAGGAAGCTGAGTTCGCGATATATGGGTCCATTTGAGATGGATGGCGGAGATGGTTGCGTTTAGCCTTACCCCTCAAGATAACATGATGTGTAATGTGTTCCATAAGTATGATCTAGAGCACTGTGTGAGGTACCCAATGTCATGTGCTGAGCCCTGAACCTATTCAGCTTTATGAGAGGCTGAAATGTCCTCAGTCACCTATGAGGGTACGTTATGTCGAGGTAAGAAAGAACTCACATGGAAGAATATGAGATGATGAAGGTTCTTGGGAAGCACCATGGAAAGGGTGAAGCCACATGGGAGCCTTGATGGACATAAGAAAAGATTATTATGTTTGTTTGTGTGCCTGGTGGAATTTTGAGGGCAAAATTCCTATAAGAGGGGAAGGATGTTACAACCCCAACTTTTGGGATCATTTGGTGAGAAATTTAATTTCTCATATTAAAAATATTGGAACAAATAATGATATAATTTGTTTTGAATAAATGAGTTTTGTTAACAATAGCCTTGTTGATTATTTTGTGGGCTTTATTGGCTATTGGGCCCAATAACAAGGAAAAGACAAAAGAAACTCCATTATTTGAGTAAATAAGAAAATGACGAAAAGAAAGATGTAGAAACCTCTACAAGGCAAAAGAATATAATCCAAAGGTGGATTTCGTACCTCTTGGGTTCCAAGGAGTCCAAAGTTGCAAAGAGAAAGCAATAAGAAAAGAAAAGAACAATTAAATATTTCTTTATTAAGAAAGAAATTGAAAATAATGATAAAATGTGGAAAATAAGTGGAAAGAGGTATAATTGAGTTATCCTTAGTTGATTTTCATATCCAAAGGATTCCTAATGTTAAATGGAATGCCAATGAGGAAAATAAAAAGAAAGATAAAGAGAAATCCTCAAAATGAGATATTTTAATAAGAAATAAACAAGATAATGAGAAATAATGAATACAAATGCATCTAGAAGGATAATAAGTATCCTTAAAAAGGAATTTCGAAATCTTGGAGTTTCTTGGGGTCCAAGGAGCCCCAATGGAGAAGAAAGAAAGAGAAAATACCAAAAATGCAAAATAAGAGGATAATGTGATACATTATTCAGGATGATTTTGGTGGCATTGCTAAAAAGGAAGTATTTTCTACTAAATGAAAATAGGATTTTGTGCAAATGGGTTAAAAGTCAAGCAATAAAAGAGGATAAGTGAGAGGAATTTCGTATTTCTAATTATCCACGAAATAAAGAATATTAAAGAGATATATAGGAGAGAGAAAATTACTTCTCCTTGAAGGAATATGACTCCTATTGGGAGAGGACAATGTTAATTCATGAAAAGCCAACCTAGGGCTTCGTTACCCACCCCTATATAAAGGGTAGAACCCTGGTTCGACTTCAAGGAAGATCCCACATTTCTCTCTCACTCTCCCATCTTCTTCTTCTTCTTCTTCACTCAAAACCCTAGGTTAGAGGAGCAGCGTGATCCTTGAAGCAAGGAGGATGCCAAGAATGAGAAAACAGAGAGGCGCGATGCTCCCACACCAACCAAGATGATGGCCGACCTCTGCGCAACACCTATAGTAGGTCAGCAAGGTCGATCGTGCGTCCAGAGCTCGGAAGGCTTGGGAGTGCCACCTTGGTTGGGAAGGAATGATGCCCCTTGGGTGCAGGAGTTCGTTGAAGGTGGTGGCACCCTCCTGGGTGGTCGTCGAGGCCTGAGGAGGGGTAGCAGGGCCGCACCAACTCCTTATAGTAGCGACCGCGCTAGGGCGCACGCTAGGTTGAAGAAGGATGGTCGTTGGATGGATTTTCCCTTCGCGGGTTGAAGAGTCGACCCACTTAACCAAGGGCAAATACGACATTTCATTATGTTTTCAAGCAAGTCGAGATACGTTGCATGGAAAGGACACTTGGCGCTTTCTGAATTGCTCAAATAAGTAAGTTCTTACAAAATTCATAACTAATTAACGGTAGCTCAGATGGATGCACATTATATATGAGTTTTGATCAGGAGAACTCAAGGAATGCAATAAAAATATATTTGAAGCCTAATTATGATTTCAATTCGAAAAGTAATGGAAGTTATTAACTTTAATGTATTAAAGATTGAGAAACCCTATTTGGAGATGATTAATGTATTTAGTAGGGTTTAATGGATGATTAAAGTTGATATTAACCTATTAATTATAAAAAGGGTACATTAAGAAAAAAATTGATGGACTTTGCAAGTAATTAATCTAATTTAGAATTTCATGTTCATAAATGTGCTTTAAAGGGCCTTGAAACCCTAATATTAGTAGTGGTAACTCTTAATTGTTCAATTTCATGTTTAACATTGAGATATGATGACTCTAAGCTATTTCGAGTATAAAAGTTCCTAATTGTGGATAAATACCCTTAATATGGAAATTAGGGTTTTCTAATGGATAAAGGTGAAATTAATGATAAATAGAGTTTAGATGTGAACTAAATCATAATGAACTATGAGTTGTTATTCCGAAAGGAACCAAAGATGAAAATTAGGCCTAATAATCTTGTCATGAAATAAAAAGGATAAAAATGGTAGTTTTAAAATGAAAGAGGCATAATGGGCTTAATTGATGGTTAATTGTGCCTTTTATCCGAAATTAAGGTAATATGGTAACCTTAACATCTTTTGTGAAGAATAGATGATATAATTAGGGTTTGCGAGTAATTATATAAAATTAGGGACTACAAGAGTAATAATGAAGAGGAACCCTAATTGCAATGGAAACCCAAAAAGTGGACTAGAAACCCTAGGAAGAGAGCTAGGTTTAATAGATCTTGATGGCATGATCAATAATAATAAACTGGATGCCTATTTCAGGATCAACTTGGTGTGTGCTTGCTTGGTTACTTAATTGGTTGAATTATGTCTACAATTAAGTCAGCTTGACAGGTATGTGGTTAATTATGGTTAATCACATTAGTTTCCCGAAGAGTTTCCCAGATGATTCTTCACATTTAATGAAACATATCAGTTTGGATGTTCATACTTGCAAATTATAAAGTCACTATGATTATCACACTTGTAATATAAATGTGTACTCTCGCACCTACATGCCACCCTGATGGATGATGCAAAAAGGTCAAGCCCAGGAGGGAAGATCGATGGGCACCATGAGAGGTGACCCAAAACACCAAGCTCAGGAATGAGAAAGTGGTCTATGTTGCATGACTAATGGGCACAATGAGAGGTGACCCTAGGCACCAAGTTCGGGATTGAGAAGGTGGCCTTAATTCAAAACCCAGAGGGGGTATTCCAGGGTTAGGGCAAAAGCGGTGGAGATTGAAACATTGAAAACATAAATTGACTTGTTAATTACCTTGGTTGTGATAATTAAGTTTGTTAGCCATATTTGTGAAATTTTGGTTGTTCACACATACCAGCATATTTTGATATGTTGACCGACGTTCTGTTTGTCAGTGTTTTAGGTACAAGCATGAAAGGACAAATAGTAAAGTGGAAGATGTGGAATTAAATATGAGTTAAAGTATAAGGAGGATTAGTTAGAATAGACTCCTGATGTGGATAGAAATAGATATACTAGTTTTTGAAAAAGGTTTGCAAAGTTTTATTTTATACCAGTTTTCAGTCTTTTGGTAGAATTTGATAATTGTTATTGATTATTTGTCGAACATTTGATCCCGTTAAATGGGATAATGGCTTTGACCTCTTGTTTCCCTTAATTAGAGGTTACTAGGAGGCGGGGTCGTTACATTGGGAGTTGATGGGGCACCTGGCTTGAACACAATTTCTAGTCAACCATGAGACTCCATCAATGGCGTCTATAGTTATGGCTCAGGGAAGATAGGAAAGGGTTTCTTTGGGTGAATTCATGAAGAAGAGGGAGAGAGTGAGAGAGGACCGAGAACTCTGTTATATTTGGTTGGTAGTCAGGAAATGCGTAGGTGAGGGTTTGTTGGGAGTGTTGCCATCCATTTCCATATTATAGAGGGTACAACAATGGTAAAGGTGTTTCTAGGGTTTGGGTGGAGAGGATGGATAGGAATAGTGGAGAGGATGGGAGGAATAGAAGTGGCATGAATGGTGTAACAATTGCTAGTGAAGCCATTGGCATTTTCTTGTGAAGCAAGGAGATGAATTGTGTGACACCCATTGCCACACAAAGTGAGATTACTCAAAACATAACCACGGAAGAAAGATTAATAAGTGTATTATCAGAAAACACTATAAATTAAAACCTTTTTCATAATACTGCCAAATGGCAAGAACCTTCACATATAAGTCCTTTCATGCCTCAAAACATATACAAGGCATGATGTCAACCAATAACCAAAGGACTGTTCTAGAACATATATACATGATTCCACCACATCTGTTCATAAAAGGTATACAAGCCAACCACAAAAAGAAATCATGTTCGCAAAACATCTACAAAACGTTCCCAAATACCCGAGTGTACAAGGATGACTCTAGGCCTCTATCAATAAAAGACATCCAACAACACTGCCAACCTTGTCAGCTACTAGTCCTCCTGTTGCTCCTCAACCTCCAATGCACGATCTCTACCTCCTCGAGCTTGTCAACCTAAAAGGGGTGCAGGAAACCCACAGGGTGAGATTCCAAATCTCAGCGGGAGATATAGCTCACCACCAACTCTATTATTATCACAGATAAGATAAGAAAAGTAGTAGTATAATTACAACTATGTGGTGCAAGTATTCATTATTAATAGGAAAGGAAATTACTATTGAATTTATGAAACATCTTAACAATTTAAAAGGAATATGAAGCACATGTACATTTCCTATCAATAATATTTTATAAAGATCAAGCAAGGCCTCATATAATGTTTTCATATTTTGATCTTATACAATTATACTACACGGCTGGTTGCATATTTTATTATGCCCCAAGGATTTGAGTTGTACCACCCAAATCCAACTAACCACTTGATAAGTCAAAACCAGTGCCATACAAGGTCTAGTGCAAGAACCAGAATCTACGACCTCATCCCCTCAGCCAGTACGAGAATATTGGCAGTGACATCATTAGTCATACCACTAAAAACGACTTATAGTCTAGTTGTACATAACTAGCCTTCCTTGGTACAAGTCACGACGCTAGTGAGTTACAACCGCAGCCGTACTCTTATTAGGATATGACCACAACCATTCCTATATCTCAAATTGATATACAACCATAGTTGTACTCTTATTGGAATATGACCGCAACCAATCCCATATATATACATATATATATATATATGTATATATATATATATTCATTCAAAACACAAGGAGATACCTCAACTTACACCCCACATATTCAAAAATATGCACTCTGAGTTAAACTTGTTTCACCATTCGTCAAGTACTAACACTGAATGGATCTATGGCATAGGGCAAACTATACTATTAGATTCCACTTGATTAATTAGGCCAGTTTCAACATATTTCAGCATCAATCAAGTTACAATGTACACACTCTAAACAAATTCTACATAAACAAGAGCATAACACATCACCAGAACATACTAAAGCATATAGGGTGTGATCTCATCACCTCATGTTTATTTTCAACCAGTGTCCATCACAAGGACCACATATCCTGGGGTGATAACCCCTCCTCTCATCATTGAGGAAAACATCTCATGCAAGGAAACAAGACATCAATCGATCATAAGACCATTCACCTCCTCTTTCAAGGATGTCAAAAACATTTTATGTCTCATAAGGCTTATTCAATCATATCATAACCACCATAGCTCATACCTGGCTATGTATATCAATTGGAGTTTCTTGCATGGTTAGAAACTAGAAATAGGAAAGCAGTACATCATCCATACCATCATCTCATAGGAATCTACACCATACATTTACATCATTAGAATTAGGGTTTCACTTTACCCGATTAAGGATTACAAGGTGAAATCAACAACCACCCTTAGGTTATCACTTTCATTATCGTTATGAGATGTGTTATGAGACATAGAAGCACGTCTCTCATTATCATTATAAAACATGTTATGAGGTATAGAAACACAACTCTCACATCATATGTACAATTACTCCATAGGGTATCACCCCATACCATGTGGCCCTAGCATCAACATGATGTAACTTAGACACCATCACAAGATGTTGGTTATGGTTATGACATAGGGTATTAGATTGTCCTTCAAAGGTATCGGGAAAATATACCAAGGTAGGGTATCGGCCTGCCTACTCAAGGTGTATATCAGTTTAGGCATCACCATGGGTGTTTCGGGCACAACACCTCAAGGAGAGGGTGTTGGCCAACCCCCTTCTATTGGGCAACACCATCACAGGGGTGACGAGAAACAAGGTAACAGGAAAAAATGTAGCATATTGGTTCTATAGGGTTTCAACAACACATCAACTGTGACAGGCTGATTAGGGTTCCAACAATGTGTTAAGCCATGACAGATAGAGCACTGTCGGGCAACGCACATCTAAGTAACGCTCCCATGGCTGCAACGCCAAGATGTAATGGCTTTAGGGGTGTTGGGCAGCAATGTTATGCCGAGTAACAATGAAGAACGAAGGCTAAAATGACTCATGGATGAACAAGGCATGACGACCTAAGGCTCGTTCAGAATGTGTCAAATTATACACTACCAACATTGTGACGACCATCAACAAGACAAATTGAGCTAGGTCTTATCATGACCTCCACATACAAATTGGCCTACAAGCATATCGGCCTTATCATGTGCTACCTTAGGATAGAATTACAAGCAAGGTATAAAGGTGCAACACAAGTGCAACATCTAAGAAAGGTTCATTTTCTAAAATAGAACGTTAAACTACCCAAAAGAGTTACTAGTATGCAAGCAATAACAATCCAAGTATCAAGAAGAAGATACAAGTAAAAGGTGATAATAACAATTTATATATCCCACCTCAAGAATCACCACCAAGCTCTAATCTCCAAGTTCAAGCTCCAAGCTTCATGATCTCAAGGTACAAGAAGATCCTCCAAGCTTGATCACCACAATACCTCCATGGAAGAAGAGGGAACCAAGGTTAAGAAAGCATGAGAGAGAAAGAGAAGCAACCAAGGTTCATGGCTGAGAAGAAGAAAGAAGGAGAGAAAGAAGGATAAGAATCATGGCTTACCAAGGTAGAGGATGAAAAGAGTTACCACAAGCATGGGACTCATCCTCCAAGCTCTAAGGGAGAGGCTCTTCAAGTTCAAGGTCGTACACCAAGGAAGAGGAAAGCAAAGATGGCCAAAAGGATTCTCTTGCATGGAGGGAAAGAGGTATATATACAAGAAAGATGTAAGAGAGAGCAACGGGAAGGTGTCATCACCTTAGAACCCTAGATGACACTTGTCCACAAAGAAAGAGACACATGCAACATCATGCAACAAGGTGAGAAGATCTATGTAATGCCCACTAGGTCACCTTCCTAGGTCAAGGCCGATACACATCCCCACCTCTCTTCACAAACCGATAGGGGTAAACCCTAGGTACCAAAAACTAATTTGGTTCATCTAGAGACACCAAAAAACTGATAGGATGCCCCTCAAGACACCCACAAACCTATATAAGGCCCTCTCCAAGGATCTCAAGCCTGAGACAACACTTCTAAGGGCAAGGCACACCTCAAACATGTGCCCTGAACATCACCAAGGATGTCATTACTCATCTAAGGCTCAAACAAGATGTCCATCTCTTTATCTTTACTCTAGATGATGATAAGAGAGAGAAGAAACACTCTAGAGGTGGCAAACTTGCACATCAACCCCTATCCTGGGTAAATTGCAATTTGCACCAAACTTTTCCACAAAACACAAGCATTAAGCTCAAATAAGGAACTCAAGCTTCCAACATGCCCTAATTACATCTCAAATGATTAGAACAAGAACTAAGCAACATACTTAAGCAAAAACAAATAGGGTTATCCCAAAACGTGGGTCAGGGTCCTTACAAGTCATAAACCCCTAATAGGGATTTTGCCCCCAAAATCCTAGAAGAAAAGAGAGGGATACTTGCTCTTCATCTCTTCATTGAGTTCCCACACAATTTCCTCAACACCACGGTGATGCCATAGAACCTTCACAAGCACAAGGTCCTTCCTCTTCAGCTTCTTCACTCTTTGGTCAAGGATCAACACTGGACTTTCCACATAGGTCATGTCCCCATCTAGCTCCACTTCAACAGGCTATAACACTAACTCTATATCTAGATGAAACTTTTTCAACATACTCACATGAAACACTAGATGTAACCTGTGCAGCTCAGGTGGCAACTCCAACTGGTAAGCCACCTTCCCAACATGTGCCACAACTGGGTAAGGTCCCATATATCTAGGAGCCAACTTACCCTTCTTCCCAAACCTCAGAATACCCTTCCAAGGAGAGACCTTCATATATACTTTGTCTCCTATTTAGAACTCTAAGGGTCTATGATGATTGTTTGCATATGACTTCTGTCTGTCTTGTGCTATTTACAACTGTTTCTATATCACCTTGATCTTCTCTATTGTCTGCTGTACAAGCTTAGAACCAAGAAGTTGATATTCACCTATCTCATACCAACACAATGGAGATCTGCAACGTCTCCCATACAACGCCTCATATGGTGCCATGTCAATAATACTCTTATAGCTATTGTTGTAGGCAAACTCTATCGAACTCAGATGTACATCCCAACTACTTGAAAACTGAAGGACACATGCCCTTAATAGGTCCTCCAAACTCTGAATGGTTCTTTCATATTGACCATTTTTCTGTGGGTGGAAAGCAGTGCTGAACTTCAACTGCGTACCCAAAGTTGTGTGCAGTTGCTCACAAAAGTGACTCGTGAACTGAGGAACTCTATTGGACAAAATAGTAGATGGAACTCCATCCAAACACACTATCTCATCCACATAGATTTGGGCAAGCTTCTCTATTGTGAACGTTGTCTTCATGGGTAGGAAATGTGCTGACTTGGTCAACCTATCAACAATCACCCAAATGGAATCATAAACTTTGGCTGTTCTAGGCAGACCAACCACAAAGTCCATAGTCACATGATCCCATTTCCACTATGGTATTGGCAATAGTTGCAATGTTCCTACAGGCTTCTAATTCTCAGCTTTGACTTGTTGACATACCACACATCTTGCAATGAACTTAGCTACATCTTTCTTCAAGCCTGACCACCAATACATATCCTTCATATTGTGGTACATCTTGGTACTTCCTAGATGCATTTCATATATGGATGAATGAGCCTCCTATAGCATCATCTTCCTCAAGTCATCCACGTTAGGAACCACTATCCTATCGTGGTAATAAACTACCCCTTCGTCTGACTCATGGAAGCTATCATGCTTCTCGCTGCCAAACTTTGATCTAATATGTTGTATCACAATATCTATCTGTTGAGCTTCTATGATCTATTGTTTCAGTGTAGGCTTCACTTGTAATTGTGCCAACAAACCAGCTAATAAGGAAACTTCCAAATTGACATTCATCTATCGCAAGGAGACCAACATATCTCACTTGTGACACATCAAAAAACTCAACTGGACTTTATCCATGGATGAGAATGGAGACTTTTTTCTCAATGCATCAGCTATAACGTTCACCTTTCTTGGATGATAATAAATCATACAATCATAATATTTGATCAACTCCATCCAACGACGTTGTCTCATATTCAACTCCTACTATGAAAAGATGTACTTCAGGTTCTTGTGATCAGTGAAGATCTGACACTTCTCCCCATACAAATAGTGCCTTCATAATTTTCAAAGCATAAACCACAACAACTAACTCTAGATCATGGGTCAGTGATTCTCCTCATGTTTCTTAATCTATCAAAAAGAAAAAGAAACCACTTTCTTGTCTTGCATCAACACAAAACCCAGACCATTCTTGGATGCATCACAAAAGATGATGTATCGTTTTCCTTGCTCAGGCAAAACCAAAACTGGTGCACTTGTCAACTTCTCCTTCAACATCTAAAAAGCATGTTGACATTTTTCATCTAAAATGAATGACACATCCTTCCTCGTTAATTTAGTTAGGGGTAGGGTAATAGCACTGAAGTCCTTAATGAACCTCCTGTAATAGCCTGCCAAACCTAAAAAACTACGTACTTCATTCAACATCTTAGGATGCTCCCATTCTGTCATAGACTCTACTTTATTAGGATCCACTCATACTCCTTCAACAAATCTAACATGTCCCAAGAAGGCTAGATCCTTCAACTAGAACTTGCACTTGTTAAACTTAGCATAAAGCTAGTATTGCCTCAGCACTGTCAATGCCTGACAGAGATGGTGCTCATGTTGTTGATTATAAGAACTATATATCAAGATGTCATCTATAAAAACCACCACAAACTGATCAAGGAACGGTCAAAACACTCTATTCATCAAATCCATGAACGTTGCTAGTGCATTGGTCAGCCCAAATGGCATAACCATGAACTTTTAGTGACCATACCTCATCCTAAAAGCTGAATTTGGCATGTCACCCTCCTTGATCATCAACTGATGATATCTTGATCTCAGATCTATTTTTGAGAACATCGTCACACTATGCAACTGGTCAAATATATCATCTATCCTCGGCAAAGGGTACTTATTCTTTATTGTGACCTTCTTCAACTACATGGAATCTATGCACAACCTCATAGACCTATCCTTCTTCTTCACAAACAACATTTGAGCACCCCAAGGTGACGTACTTGGCCTGATGAAACCTTTGTCAAGCAATTCTTGCAACGGTCTCTTCAACTCTACCATCTTTGTCAGAACCATAGTGTACAGTGTCTGAGCTATCAATTGTGTTCTGGGGACCATATTGATCTCAAAATCAATCTCTTAGGGTGGGGGAACATCTAGAAACTCCTTAGTAAACACATCCTCAAACTCCCTAACCATCGACACCTCCTGAATACTAGGACTCTTTGCCTCAGTATCCATCACATGTGCCAAAAATGCCTTGAAACCTTGTCTCAGAAGCTTCTATGCTACCATAGTTGATACAAGACATGTCAGGAGAATCTTCCTATCTCCTTGGAAGATCCACATCTCACTACCATCCACAAACATTTATTTCTTAGAACTACAATACAAGACCATTCTATACTTCTTTAGGATATCCATTCCAAGGATCACATCAAATCCATGCATGTCAAGTGGTATGAGATCCACTTGAATGGTGTGTCCTGAAAAAGATAGAACATAGGAAGGACACACATCCTTCAACACTACAGATGCAACCAATGAGGTTTCTAGCAACAAAATATTCTTCCTATGTCTAACAGGCAAAGAACAACTACTAAGAACTTCATGTGCGATAAAAAAGTATGTAGCACCCAGATCAACCAAAATAGATATAAAGTAAGAAGAAGACAAATCAGAAAGAAATAATTCCATCTGACCTGTCACCACACGTGGGTTGACCACAACCTCTGGCCAACTCATAACATAGAATTTTCCCATTGCCTGTTGGCGGCCCGGTCCTCTGCTTCCTTGAGTAGATGATCTGGCCCATGATGCTTGTCCACGTCCCCGTCCTCTTACAATGTTGTTCTGTTGTCTTTTCAAAACCTGCTGGCTCTGCCTCGGTTGCTGGGTCACTTCATCATCCCTCATCAGACATTCACACTTCAGATGTCCTACATGTCTACACTTGTGACAGGCTCGAGTCTCGATCTGCGGCTTAGACAACCCTATCACCGATATTGATGTTGCTCTTTGAGCTCATACGGGTGGTAAGCTATGACCTCTCCCCTTACTCGGTGACCATTGTGTCGAAGTACTAAACTTCTACAAAACTGGCGGTGCAAAAAACCTCGGCTTATTAAATCCACCTGACGACTGTCCCTGAGACTGTGCATACCTCTTCTTGGCACTTGCCTCTTTCTTCTCCTTCATAGACCGCTCGATCCTCTACAAAGACTCCACAAACACAACAATCCTCTCTTGATTCTCTAAAGAAGTAGCTGGGGTAGACAACTCAACATTCAACCCCTTCTCAAAATAGAAAATCCTCTCATCCTCTATCACATCCATTAGAGGACAGAACCTCAACAACTCCATAAACCTTGCTTCATACTCATCGATCATCATGGATCCCTATCAAATCCTCTCAAACTGTTTGATCTTCTCATCAAGATATGTCTGAGGAAAGTACTGACTAATGAACTCTCATCGGAAATCCTCCCAACCAACTACAACACCAGGTCTCTCCTCCTCTATGACCCACCAATGGATAGCACTCCCTCTCAGAAGGTACACCACATGGTCTACCTTATATTCTTCAGGGATACTCATGATCTTGAAAGCCTTCTCAAGCTTAGTCAACCACATATATGCATCCGCTGGGTCAGGTGTTCCCGCATACTCAACCGCTCCAACACAGCAAAGCCACCTGAAAGTCTTCCCAGTACCCAAAGATTTAATATGGGGAACCGGTGCCTTAGGCTGAGGTGCAAGCATCCAATCCTTCATATGAGTAATTGTTTCCATAAATTGCCCAAAAAGTGATTGAAAGGCAGGGTTTTCTATCATCGCTGGGTCAAACTTGAGGACTTCAGGAACCCGATCTTCTCGTGCCTGGTTCCTTACACCACCACCTGGTGAAGGAACACTGCTCTCGACAGCATGTTCTTCACATTCTCTAGACATCTTTAAGCTTTCTCTTCTTCTTCTACATAAGCAGAAGTGACTATAAGACAGACTGGAGGACACTAGAATAGACACAAACCCTAGTCCTAGGTCCTTGTAGACTCAGTGAACCTAAAGCTCTGATACCAACCTGATTGTGACGCCCCAAGCCACACAAAATGAGATTACTCAAAATATAACTGTGGAAGAAAGATTAACAAGCGTATTATAAAAAAACATTATAAATTAAAACCTTTTTCATAAATTTCCAAACAGCAAGAACCTTCACATATAAGTCCTTTCATGCCTCAAAGCATATACTAGGCATTCTATCAACCAGTAACCAAAGGACTATTCTAGAACATATATACATGATTCCACCACATGTTTTCATAATAGGTATACAAGCCAGCCACAAAAAGAAAACACGTTCGTGAAACATCTAGAAAACGTTCCCAAAGACCCGAGTGTACAAGGACGACTCTAGGACTCTATCAACAAAAGACATCCAACAACACTATCAACCTTGTTAGCTACTAGTCGTCCTGCTGCTCCTCAACCTCCACTGCACGATCTCTACCTTCTTGTGCTCATCCACCTAAAAGGGGTGTGGGAAACCCACAAGGTGAGATTCCAAATCTCAGTAGGATATATAACTCACCACCAACTCTATTATTATCACATATGAGATAAACAAAGTAGCAATATAATTACAACTGTGTGGTGCATGTATTCATTATTAACAGGAAAGGCAATTAATGTTGAATTTATGAAACATCTCAACAATTTAAATGGAATATGAAGAACATGTATATTTCCTATCAACAATATTTTATAAAGATCAAGCAAGACCTCATCCAATGTTTTTGTATTTTGATCCTATACAATTATACTACACAGTTGGTTGCATATTTTATTATGCCTCGAGGATTTGAGTCGTACCACCCAAATCCAACCAACCACTTGATAAGTTGACATCGGTGCCATACGAGGTCTAGTGGATGAGCCAGAATCCACAACCTCATCCCCTTTATCAGTATGAGAATATTGGCAGTGACAACATTAGTCAGACTGCTATCAGCGACTTATAGTCCAGCTGTACGTAACTAGCTTGCCTTGGTACAGGTTACGACACTAATGAGTTACGACCACAATCATACTCTTATTAGGATATGACTGCAACTATTCCTATATCTCAAATTGAGCTACAACCGTAGCTATACTCTTATCGGGATAGAACCACAACCAATCCCACATATATATATATATATATATATATATATATATATATATATATATTTAGGACACAAGGAGATACCTCTACTTGCACCCCACATATTCAACAATATGCGCTCTGAGTTAAACTCATTTCAAAATTTAGCAAGTACTGATAGTGAATGGATCTATGGCATAGGGCAAACTATACTGTTAGATTCCACTTCATTAATTAGGCCAATTTAAGCATCTTTCAGCATCAATCAAGTTACAGTGTACAACCTCTAAACAAATTCTACATAAACACGAGCATAACACATCACCAAAACATACTGAAGCATATAGGTTGTGTTCTCATCACCTCCTGCTTATTTTCAACTTGTGTCCATCACAAGGACCACATATCTAGAGGGTGACAAACCATCCACTCATCACTGAGGTAAACATCTCGTGCAAGGAAATGAGCCATCAATAGGTCATAAGACCATTCACCTCCTCTTTCAAGGATGTCAACAACATTTTGTGCCTCACAAGGCTTATTCAATCATATCATAACCACCATAACTCATACCTAGCTATGCATATCAACTGGTGTTTCCTGCATGGTATGAAATTGGAAATAGGAAAGAAATACATCATCCACACCATCATCTCATAGGAATCTACACCATACATTTACATCATTATAATTAGGGTTTCACTTTACCCGATCATGGTTTACAAGGTTAAATCAACAACCACCCATAGACTATCACTTTCAGTATCATTATGAGATGTGTTATGAGACATAGAAGCATGTTTCTCATTATCATTATAAAACATGTTATGAGGTATAGAAACATAGCTCTCACATCATACGTACAACTACTCCATAGGGTATCACACCATACCATGTGGCCCTCACATCAACATGGTGTAACTTAGACACCATCACAAGATGTCCGTTAGGGTTACAACATAGGGTATCCGATTGTCCTTCAAAGGTATCAGGCAACCATACCAAGGTAGGGTATCAGCCTACCTACTCAAGGTGTATATCGATTTAGGCATCACCATGGGTGTGTCAGGCACAACACCTCAAGGAGAGGGTGTCGGCCAACCCCCTTCTATCAGGCAACACCATCACAGGGGTGATGGGAAATAAGGTAACGAGCAACGTTGTGGCTTATCGGTTCTCTAGGGTTTCAATAACACATCAACCATGATGGGCTGATTTGGGTTATAGGAACACGTTAATCCATGATGGATAGAGCAATGTCGGGTAATGCGTGTCTAAGAAATGCTCCCATGGCTGCAACACCAAGACGTGACAGCCGCATGGGTGTTGGGCAGTGACGTTATGTTGAGTAACAACAAGAACAAAGGAAAAAATGACACATGGATGAACAAGGCATGACAGCCTAAGGCTTGCCCAGAATGTGTCAACTTATACACTACCAAGTCTGTGACGACCATCAGCAAGACAAGTCAGGCTAGGTTTTCCAAAGGTCATGATGACCTCTCACAAAGGGTGATGGCCAGGGGCATCAGAGTTTGTGATAGCCACCCAAAGAGAAACGGTCTAACCTACATGTAAACCTCTACATACATATCGGCCTGCACTAGCATATCAGCCTCATCATCTCCGACCTTAGGACGGCGTTACAAGCAAGGTAGAAAGGTGCAACACAAGTGCAACATCTAAGCAAGGTTTTTTTTTCTTCTTCAAAATAGATCGTTAAACTACTCGAAAGTGTATCTAGTATGAAAGCAATCATGAGCCAAGGATCAAGAACAAGATAAAAAGTAAAATGTTATAATAACAAGGGGGTTTAGAGTTATATAACATGCCTCAAGGATCACCACCAAGCTCTAAGCTCCAAGGTCAAGATCCAAGATTCACGAGCTCAAGGTAAAAGAAGATCCTCCGAGCTTGATCACCACAAAACCTCCAAGGAAGAAGAGGGAACCAAGGTTAAGAGAGCAAGAGAGGGAAAGAGAAGCAACCAAGGTTCATGGTCGAGAAGAAAAAAGAAGGAGAGAAAGAAGGCTAAGAATCATGGCTTACCAAGGTAGAGGATGAAGAGAGTCACCATAAGCATGGGACTCATCTTCTAATCTCCAAGGGAGACACTCTTCCAGCTCAAGTTCATCCACCAAGGAAGAGGAAAGCAAAGATGGCCAAAAGGATTCTCTTGCATGGAGGGAAAGAGGTATATATACAAGAGAGATGAAATAGAGAGAAAAGGGAAGATGTCATCACTTAGAACCCTAGATGAAACTTGTCCATGAAGAAAGAGACACATGAAACACCATGTAACAAGGTGATAAGATCTATGTCTTTCCCACTAGGTCACCTTCCTAGGTCAAGGCCGATACACATCCCCACCTCTCTTCACAAACCGATAGGGGTAAACCCTAGGTACCAAAAACTAATTTGGTTCATCTAGAGACACCAAAAAACTGATAGGATGCCCCTCAAGACACCCACAAACCAATACAAGGCCCTCCCCAAGGCTCTCGAGCCCGAGACAACACTTCTAAGGGCAAGGCACACCTCAAACATGTGTCCAAAACACCATCAAGGATGTCATCTCCCATCCAAGGCTCAAATAAGATTTCCATCTCTTTCTCTTTCCTCTAGATGATGCCATTAGAGAGAAGGAACACTCTAGAGGTGGAAAACTTGCACATCAACCCCTATCCTGGGTAAATTGCAATTTGCACCAAACCTTTCTACAAAATACAAGCATTAAGCTCAAACAAGGAACTCAAGCTTCCAACATGCCATAATTACATCTCAGATTATTAGAGCAAGGAGCTAAGCAACATACTTAAGCAAAACAATTAGGGTTATCCCAAAATGTGGGTCAGGGTCCTTACAAATAGGGTAGGAGGTGTGAGTTACATGTGTAATAAATGGATGGGCCATAGATAAATGAATGTTGTTAATGTACATCAATGGGATATATTTGTTCAATCAATTTGAGGGTCAAACAAAGTCAAACCAAGATGAAATTTGTACTAGAAGTAGATTAGTAGAAATACCATCTAGCTATAATGGCTATTCTTCAATACATGACAATGAATTGGTCTTATTGATTTTCCTATCATAAGTCACACAATAATTAACATATAGTACTATCAACAACATTTTAAATTGATTCTAAAATCATTAGTTATTAAATGTAGAGTATTTGAACTATCCAAGATCAAATTGATATTTCTAGGAAAAATTGATACAAACTGCACTACTCGATATCAAACTGATTTATGGAAAACACTGAGGGACTACTTTGTAAACATTGATCAAATTTAGGAGATAACTATATGTATACACAAAATTCAAAAGGATGTAAACTAATATCCAAGAAGATGATGAATGGACAAAATGATCAAATGTGATCTAGAATGAGGGTCAATGTAAAGATAGACTTAAGATTTTTAGAGAATTGTGAATTGTAACTCAATATAGAAAGAGTACCCAAAATCAAGTATGTTCCAATAGTAAAAGTAATGAAGTACTAGTAATTGTTTCTAGCATTGGTTCTAAAAGGTCCACATGCATCAATATGTATGAGTCATAATAGATCACTCAATCTCTCACTGTTTGCACTAAAAGGTGGTTTTTTCATCTTGCTCAACAAACAATACCTGCATGTCTATGTTGGTTCAATACCAAGAGAGTCTAGATAACCATCTTTATGAAGTTTGGAAATTCATTTCTCATTCATGTGCCCTAGACAATAGTACTAAATGTATATTTTGTTTGAGTTATTGAGTTTTAGCATTTTTGTATTTACATTATATATGTTTGTCTCTAGATCTAACAAGTATAGATCATTGGACATTGATGCATTGCCATAAGAGATCTTGTCTCCTTTAATACAACATCGACCATTCTTTTTAAGAAATTAAAATCCATTCTTATCCAAAAAAGATATAGATATGAAGTTTCTATTAATAGTAGGTACATAATAGTGGTTATCCAACTCTATTACAAGCCCTTTGGGTAGTAATAACTCATAGGTTACAAATGCACTAGCAACGACTCTTGCTCAATTAGTGATGCAAAGTTCAACATCACATTTCTTTATAAATCTTCTTCTCTTTAGACTGTACACATTTGGGGAAATTATGAGATCCACATACGGTATCTAACAACCAAGATGAATAAGTGGAAAAGTTAATATAAATAATGTATATACCTAAAGTAGAGATCACTATCCCTTGCTTCATATTGCTCAGTTCCTTCAAGTGAAAATGTGACATCCCGCCATCACACAGACAATGAAATGCCATGCAAAAACGTGTGGAACATCCATAAACCACATATTACCAAAACCATGGGTTAATTAAAACCGATTGCAGAAAACATGTAATAATGTAATTATTGCATCCATACCCTTATCCTGCAAGGAAACATGTTATATAAACACACATAAACCTTGATACGTGTCCACAGCTTACAAGAACCAACTGTCACACAGGCACAAAGAGTTCACCACCTGTTTATGTATAAAATAGGCCATACCAGGCCAACAACAGGATAAACAAGCTACATCAGCTATACAATGTGAAACATCATCAAAACACTTCCAAGGACCTGAGAGTACATGGATGACTCTAGGACTCTACTACAAAACAACCAAAATAGCAGCATATCCATCTCTTGCCTCCTACTATTCTTCTTGCTGCTCGGCCACAACCTCACAACCACCACCATGTCTAGCACGATCACCTAAAAAGGTTGTAACCAGTAGGGTGAGACACACATTCCTAGAGAGAAACATAACTCCCTGCCAAAACTATAAAACTTCAGGAAAAATGGATAACTGATATAAGCAACATAGTGAATAAAGCTTAACCTTAATAATAACTTACTAAGATATTCGAGACGCATATAACCAGATATTTCTTTATGGAACATGATTGACAAGATAAGCTTTATAAGAACTTTCCACAAGATATGAGGAACGAGTAAGTAACTGCAAGAGCAACTACACAAATAAGGCATCAACCAATGTTTCATGTTTTGCCTTAAGCAATATATTCTATATGGCTGGATTACAATTTATTATGCCATGAGGAAGTGAGCCGTCTCGCTCAAATCCAACCTTCAGCTGCAAAGCCCAAAACCGGTGCCATACAAGTTCAATGGAAGAGCCAGACTCCACGACCTCACCTCTTTGTGGCCAGTGCACGTTAACCAAAGAAGGACTGGAGTCTCTTGCTTGAGTGGCCTCAGCCATAGGGTTAGCTCACATAGTCTACCCTTTTTATCATGAGCCACGAGCCTATTCACTATGCTCCTGAGCCATGAACACATTCATGCTCCTTCACACTAAGCCATGGGCCTGATCACCATGCTCTCATACACATCTTGAGTCCACAACCGCAATTGCACTCTAATCCTCCTATTTTCGGCTAGGAGAAACCCCACATATTCAACAATATGTGCTCCAGGTAATCTCGCATGATAAACCTGTTTCACCATCACCTGCTACTGACGATGATGGATCTATGGCCAGGGCAAACTACATGAAATGTTCCACTGTAATTAATTAGTATATTTTAAGTGGGTTGTTGAGGCAACCAAGTTATAAAACATAACAACATTATGTCACATTGTTACTGTCATCATCATATTACCATGGTATCTCAATCCCTCATCACAGAATGCCACTGCCTCTCAAGGCTTACATCATCACCATGGGATAGCAATCCCTTATCTCAACATCAGAGGATAATATATCAACTAGGCACTCAGCCTTTATTAGGTCAACAGACCGTTTCACATCATATGAGTGATACATGTTATCCCATCAATCAAAGATTATCATTATTCAGTGTTATTCAAAACACATATACCTCATATCTCTTACCTGGCTATGAATTCATTTGATACACCTGCATGGTTAGAATGCATATCGAGAGAGATAACTGAATCACCAAACATAGTTCTTTATGATTATCATGCTATTAGGGTTGAAGGTACATGATTCGATCAACATCCATGATTGTAACTACATGAAGCACAAAGTTGTATCTTGTAAACAAATTACATTATTGTAATCAAACAATGAGAATTCACTATGCCCTATATCTTATGAACATAATCATGTATCTAATCATCTCACTTAACACCAACTTTAGGTATCAAACATATCATTGGTTACAACCTATCATTCATAACGCATCATCAACAGAGGTGCAGTTACGTGATAATGACTCACCAAAACTAGGGTTTCCGAGCTAGGTGCAGCCCTTACTAAAGATATCACCTACCCTCACCATAGGTGTGGTGGGCAGCGCATCCCTCACCCAAAAAGGGGTATCGGGCAAGATCACCTCCCTCACCAAAAGCCTATCGGCTAGGGCACTTAGCCACTCATATCAGCCAACCAAGTCATGCACCCATGCTCAAAGGATGTCGTGCAACCAAGGAGCATAGGTGTATCGTGCAACTAAGCCAGAAGTGTGTCGTGTATCCAGATCCAAGGGTTATGTCGTTCATCTATGTGCATGGTATATCGTGCACCCAAGTGCAAGGTGATATCGGGCATCCAAGAGCAAAGATGTGTCGGACAACACAACCAGCACTAATGGTCAAGACCTTATCTCCCATTAGGGTTAGGGTTTCATGTCGGTAAGCCACCATCATCATAACGCCCAAGGCCATATCAACCAAGGCCAACATCATAACGCCCAACAAGAACACTACTGACCTATATCCAACTACATCATGGTGCTAAAAGAGGGCTATCATTGAACTAAGTTAAGCACAACCATATCGGCCCAAACTATGGCACCCATCTAAGGGTTCCCCATCCAAGGCTCATATCGCGCAATAAGGTCAACAGAACCCAACTCAACATAACGCCCAAGACAAAACCCTAGAAGTGAGGTATCGTGCAAAGCACCACAAAAGGGTATCGTGCAAAGCAAAAGGACCATAACGGTTTGGTCATCATCAACCTCAAGATCACCATCATCAAAACCTAATAGATCAAGAGAGTTGGCTCACCTCTCAACAACTAAGAGAGAGGGGTTTTGCACAACCTCCGTCACATATCGGGCAACAAGGTGGATCATCATCATAACGGCCAAGATTCCAACCAAGGCTCGCCTCTCAAATCCATGAAGAGAGAAGGGTATTGCCCAAGCAACTAGAGCATAGACTCACCTCTCAACAACTAAGAGAGAGGGGTTTTGCCTACACCACTAGAGCTCGAACTCACTTCTCAAAAATCAAAAGGGAGAGAAAGGGGTTTTGCCCAAGGAACCCTAAACTCAAGGTTCGACCACAAGGTCTAAGAACACATCAACAACATGACCACTACATAAAATGGTACATACTAGGAAAGAAACATATCTAACAAGATGCATGGCCGATCAAGATGACATATAAACTTGCACCATGAAAAGGAAGTAGTATAGCTGAGGTTAGGAGTTATGTAACCCACCTCAAGCAAGCTCCAAGTTCCTAGCACCAATCTTCCAAGCTCTAAGCACCACCTTCAGCCACGACAAGAAGATAAAAAAATCTTATAACCACCATGGCCGAAGAACAACCAAGAAGGAGAAGAAGGTGCCAAGGAAAGAGGGGGAGATGCTCACCATAAGAAGAGAAGAAAGAGACACTCTAGGGTTCGAGCACCACTAGAGGAAGAAGAAGACTCCACCAAGGAGATCGGCCACCAAGCTAGCTCTACCAACTCTATCAGCCACCAAGCTCACCAAGGAGAGGTATCGTCCACCAAGGAAGAAGGGAAGCAACTAAAGAGCTAAAGGGATCCCAAGCTAGCAAAGAAGGGGGTATATAAGCAAGAGGGTTAAGTGGGCATCCACTAAAGGCTTGCTCCACATGTGTCCAACCAACCACCACTTGTCCAAGGGTTATGCCACATGCTAGACTCCCAAACCACTTGTCCATGACTTGCCATCCACTAGAAAGGCAACAACCACTTGTCCAAAGAAGGTGACACAAACGAGGCTAGGTCAAGTGGGGTGTGTGTCACCCAACATGGTAACCCGACACACCCGCCACCACCTTGGCTGATACACTTTCCTGGCCAACACACCATCATGCCAACATACTCAAGCTTGGCCGATACACCTAGGGCTTGCCCGACACAAGGCCCAACAAAGCAAGGCAAAGCCCAAACAAGGCAAAACAAAACCCAAGGCTACTCAAGCAACAAACCCAACCCATCCTCTCAACCCTAGAGGATGTAAGGAGAGAGAAAGATATCTCTCAAGGTGACAAACTTGCACATCAACCCTAAAACTTGGGTAAATTGCAAGTTGCACCTCAACCTCTCAACAAAGCATAGACAAACCCTAATCACAACTCAGGTCATTAGCAAATGTCTTTACACAAGGTTTAGGCAAAGAAAACAGGGTAAGCCCAAAACGAAGGTCAGGGTTCTTACAAGTCATAAACCCCTACAAAAGGATTTCATCCCCAAAATCCAAAGAGAAAAGCGAGGGATACTTCCTCCTCATCTCTTCCTCAAGCTCCCACGTGGCTTCCTCAATGTCACGATGATGCCAAAGAACCTTCACAAGCACCAGGTCCTTCCTCTTCATCTTCTTCACTCTTCTATCGAGGATCAACACCAGACCTTCCTCGTAGGTTACATCTTCATCAAGCTCAACCTCAACTGGATGTATTACTGCCTCTATGCCAGGATGACTTTTCTTCAGCATACTGACATGGAACACCGGATGTAACCTATGCAACTCTAGCAGTAGTTTTAACTTGTAAGCTACCTTGCCAACACGTGCTATTACCGGGTATGGCCCCATATACCTGGGTGCCAACTTGCCTTTTCGTCCAAGCCTCAACATGCCTTTCCATGGTGAGACCTTGAGATACACTTTGTCTCCCACCTGGAACTCTAGGGGTCATCAGTGATTATCTGCATATGACTTCTGTCTGTCCTGTGTCGCTTTCAACTATTGTTGTATCACTTTGATCTTTTTTGTTGTCTGCTACATTAACTCAGGACCCAAAAGCTGATATTCACCAGACTCATACCAACATAAAGGAGATCTACACTTCTTGCCATATAAAGCCTCATAAGGAGCCATGTCGATGCTCCATTGGTAACTATTGTTGTAGGCGAACTCTATCAAACTAAGATGCACGTCCCAATTGCCTAGGAACTACAAAACACAAGCTTGGAGAAGATCCTCCAAAGTCTGAATAGTCCTTTCAGACTTTCCATCTTTCTATGGGTGGAAAGCGGTACTAAACCTCAACTGCGTTCCCAACACTTTGTGCAACTGTTCCCAAAAACAACTCGTGAACTGGGGACCTCTGCCAGAGACTATCGTTGCGGGCACACCATGCAAACACACTATCTCATCCGCATATACCTGAGCAAGCTTCTCTATTGTATACGTTGTCTTCACATGTATGAAATGAGCAGACTTTGTCAATCTATCCACTATCACCCAGATGGAATCATGATTCCTATCTATCCTCAGGAGACCAACTACGAAATCCATGGTTATATGATCCCATTTCCACTGCGGTATCAACATGGGTTGCAACGTACATGCCGTCTTCTAATGCTCAACCTTGACTTGTTGGCATACCGCACACCTAGACACAAACTTAGCTACATCTCTCTTCAAGCAAGGACACCAATACAGGTCCTTCCGATTATGATACATCTTGGTGACACCTGGATGCATAACATACATCGATGTGTGTGCTTCCTCGAGCACTAACTTCCTCAAATCATCAACATCTGGGACCACCATCCTACCATGATAGCAAACTAGTCCATCCTCGGACTCATGGAACCCATTACGCTTTTCACTGCCAAACTCTGATTTGATTAACTGAAATGAGGCATCTGCCTACTATACGTCTTTGATCTGCTATCTCAATGTAGGCTTTACTTTCATATGTGCCAACAATTCTGCCATCAAGGAAACTTCAAACTGTACATTCATCTTCCGCAAGGAGACAAACATATCCTGCTTATCAAATACCAAGGAACTCAACCGTGCTTTCTTCATAGGAAGAGTAGGAGACTTCCTGCTATGTGCATCAACTACTATGTTTTCCTTAATAGGATGATACTCGATGGTGCAATCATAATCATTGATCAGCTCCATCCAACGATGCTGTCACATGTTCAACTTGCTCTGCGAGAAGATATACTTCAGGTTCTTATGATCTGTAAAGATCTGACACACTTCCCCATAAAGATAGTGTCTCCAGATCTTTAACACATGAACCACCGCTGCCAGCTCCAAATCATGTATAAGATAATTCTCCTCATGTTACTTAAGCTGTCGCGAAGCAAAAGAAACAACATGATCTTCCTGCATCAGCACATAACCTAAGCATTTCTTGGAAGCATCACATAAAACAACATAGCCTTTCTCAGGCTCTGGCAACACCAACACTGGAGCACTAGTCAACTTTTCCTTCAAACTTTGGAAAGCTTACTAACAACGATCATCCCAAACAAAAGGTACATCTATCCTGGTCAACTTTGTTAACGACAACGCGATTACACTAAAGTCCTTTATAAACCTCCGGTAGTATCATGCTAAACCCAGAAAACTATGAACTTCTATCAGCGTCTTCATTTGCTCCCAGTCTGCAACTGACTCCACCTTCTTAGGGTCCACTCTGACTCCTTCTACAGATATCACATGACCCAAGAAAGTCACTTCCTTCAACCAGAACTTGCATTTACTAAACTTGGCATACAACTGATGCTGGCAAAGGAAAGTCAACGCTTGTTGAAGATGTTGTTCATGTTGTTGACTGTCTTGACTATAGATCAAGATGTCATCAATGAAGACCACAACAAATTGATCTAGAAATGGACAGAACACCTTGTTCATTAGATCCATGAAAGCAACATGCACACTGGTTAGCTCAAACGGCATAACCACGAACTCAAAGTAACCATACCTCATCCTAAAAGATGACTTTGGTATGTCATCCACCTTAATCCTCAACTGATGATATCCATACCGTAGATCGATCTTTGGGAACACTATAGCACCACGCAACTGATCAAACAAATCATCTATTCTTGGCAAAGGATACTTGTTCTTGATCGTGACTTTGTTTAATTGCCGGTAATCTATGCACAACTGCATCGATCCATCCTTCTTCTTTACGAATAGGACTGGAGCACCCCACGGCGATGTGCTCGGTCTGCTGAAACCTTTATCCAGCAACTCTTATAACTGCTTCTTCAACTTTGCCATCTCAGCTGGAGCCATCATGTACGGTGTCTGAGCAACTGGTTGTGTTCCTAGCACCCGATTGATCTCAAAGTCAATCTCTCGAGGTGGGGGAACATCGAGAAACTCATCGAGAAACACATCTGCAAACTCTTGGATAACAGGAACCTCCTCAAGGCTAGGACCTTTTTCCTTGGTATCCACAATGTGAGCTAAGAACGCCTTAAATCCTTGTCGTAGCAACTTCTCTACCACCATAGATGATACTAAACATGTCAGAAGAATCTTTCTATCTCCTTGGAATATCCACTTCTCACCATCATCATCAAACACCACTTGCTTGGAGCCACAGTCCAGCACAACCTTATACTTCTCTCAGGTATCCATCCCAAGGATTACATCAAATCCATGCATATCAAGTGGTATAAGATCCGCTTGTATGTTGTGTCCCAAAAAGGATAAAACACAAGATAGACACACCTCTCGAAGCAATGCGGGGCCAACAAGAGGGATTTTTCTAACAACAAGATATCTTTCTTACAACTAATAGGTAAAAGACAGCTATCAAGCATACTACTGGCGATAAAAGAGTGCATAGAACCTAAGTCAACCAAAATAGATATAAAGCAAGAAGAAGACAAATCAGAATGAAATAACTCCATCTGACCTATTACCACTCATAGGTTGACTATCACTTCCGGCTAACTCATAGCATAGAATCGAGTCATTGCTTGCTATCCACATCCTCTGCTTCCTTGAGCAGATGATCCTGCATGTGATGCTTGACTGTGTCCTCGCCCTCTGGTGCCACTAGACTGCTATTTGTGTGACCCATGTTGATTCTATCTCAGTTGCATGTTGCGTCACTTCGACATCTTTCCTTGGGAAATTCGACTTCAAATGCCATGTCTGTCCACATATATAGCATGCCCTATCCTCTAAATATGGCCTAGATGGCCCTATCACTACTACTGAAGCTGTGCTGTAAGCTCTGGATGGCGAATAACCACACCCTCTTCCTTTACTCGGTGACCACTGTGATGGTGCACTAGAACCTTGCCTCACAAAAGGTGTAGAAAACCTCAGCTTCTTTTGGCTATCAAACCTCTATTTCTGAAACTGAGCAGGCCTTTTCTTGGACATAGCCTCTCTCTTCTCTCAGACTGACTATTCAATCCTTCGGATAGACTCAACAAATGTGGCAAACCGCTCCCAGTTTTCCAAAGCAGCAATAGGTGTCGATAGCTCAGCACTCAGACCATTCTCAAACTACCTGATTTTCTCATCATCTCTCGTCACCATGTGAGGACAAAACCTCATCAGGTCCATAAACTTGGCTTCATACTTGATGATGCTCATCGATCCTTGGCGTAGATGCTCAAACTGGTTGATCTTCTCATACAGATACGTCTTTGGGAAGTATCGACTGACGAAATCCCGTCGGAAAACCTCCCAACGGATCACCTCACCAGGCCGCTTCTCCTCCTTGATGGCCCACCAGTGGCCAACACTACCTTTCAGAAGGTAGACAGCATGCTTGACTTTGTATGCTTTGGGGACGTCAAGGATCTGGAAGGCCTTCTCGAGACTTATCAGCCAGAGATCTACATCTGCTGGGTCAGCTATTCTAGCATAATCTAAAGCTCTGACTCAGTGAAGCCACTCAAAGGTTTTCCTAATACCCAAATATTCACCATGGGGAGCATGTGCTCTTGGTGGAGGCACTGACAATCTATCCATCATGTGATTCATTGTTGCCATTAACTGCCCCATAAGATGCTGATAGGAAGGGTTTTCGAGAATGGCTGGATCAACCTGGGGGACCTCAGGCACCCGATCTTCATGTGCCTGCACTCATACTCCATCAACTAATGTAGCATCACTACTCTTGACAACATGTTCTTCATGATTTCCAGACATCTTTAAACTTTATCTTCCACTGAGGGCAGAAGGTTATTGTAAGAAAATATGGAAAACTCACAAGAACAGACACAAGCCTAGTCCTAGATCCCTATAGACTTAGCGAACCTAGGGCACTGATACCAAAACCTATTGTGACATCCTGCCATCAATCAGACAATGAAATGCCACGCAAAAACATGTGGAACATCCTTAAACCACATATTATCAAAAATACGGGTTAATAAAAACCGATTGCGGAAAACATGTAATAACAGAATTATTGCATTCAGATCCTTATCCTGCAAGGAAACATGTTATATAAACATACATAAACCTTGATACGTGTCCACATCTTACAGGAACCAACTGTCACATAGGCACAAAGAGTTCACTGCATGTTTATGTACAGAATAGGCCATACCCGGCCAACAGTAGGATAAACAAGCTACATCAGCTATACATCGTGAAACATCGTCAAAACAATTATGAGGACCTGAGAGTACAGGGATGACTCTAGGACTCTACTACAAAACAACCAAAATAGTAGCATATCCATCTCTTACCTCCTACTGTTCTTCTTTCTACTCAGACGCAGCCTCACAACCACCACCATGTCTAGTAAGATCACCTAAAAAGGTTGTAAACCAGTAGGGTAAGACACACAGTCCTAGATAGAAACAGAACTCCCCGCCGAAACTATAAAACTTCAGGAAAAATGGATAACTGATATAAGAAACATAGTGAATAAAGCTTAACCTTAATAAAAACTTACCAAGATATCCGGGAGGCATATAACCAGATATTTCTTTATGGAACATGATTCAAAAGATAAGCATTATAAGAACTTTCCACAAGATATGAGGAACGTGTAAGGAACTGCACGAGCAACTACACAACCAAGGCCTCAACCAATGTTATGTGTTTTGCCTTAAGCAATATATTCTATACGGCTGGAATACAATTTATTATGACCCGTGGAAGTGAGTCGTCCCACTCAAATCCAACCTTCAGCTGCGAAGCCCAAAACTGGTGCCATACAAGGTCAATGGAAGAGCCGGACTCCACGACCTCACCTCTTTGTGGTCAGTACATGTTAACCAAAGTAGGAACATAGTCTCTTGCTTGAGTGGCCTCAGCCATAGGGTTAGCTAACACAGTCTATCCTTTTTATCATGAGCCACATGCCTATTCATCGTGCTCCTGAGCCATGAACGCATTCATGCTCCTTCACACTGAGCCATGGGCCTGATCACCATGCTCTCATACACATCTTGAGTCCACAACCGCAGTTGCACTCTAATCCTCCTATTTTCATCTAGGAGAAACCTTGCATATTCAACAATATGCACTCTAGTAATACCACAGGATAAACCTCTTTCACCATCACCTACTACTGATGATGATGGATCTATGGCTAGGGTAAACTACATGAAATGTTCCACTATAATTAATTCGTATATTTTAATTGGGTTGTTGAGGCAACCAAGTTATAAAACATAATAACATTATGTCACATTATTACTATCATCATCATATTACCATGGGATCTCAATCCTTCATCACAGAATTCCACTGCCTCTCAAGGCTTACATCATCACCATGGGATAGCAATCCCTTATCTCAACATCAGATGATAATATCTCAACTAGGCACTCAACCTTTATCAGGTCAACAAACCTTTTCACATCATACGGGTGATACATGTTATCCCATCAATCAAAGATTGTCATTATTTAGTGTTATTCAAAACACATATACCTCATAGCTCTTACATGTCTATGAATTCATTTGATACACTTGCATGGTTAGTATGCATATCAAGAGAGATAACTGAATCACCAAACATAGATCTTTATGATTATCCTGCTATTAGGGTTGAAGGTACATGATTGGATCAACATCCATGATTGTAACTATATGAAGCACAAAGTTGTATCTTGTAAACAAATTACATTATTGTAATCAAACTACGAGCATTCACTATGCCCTATATATTATGAACATAATCATGTATCTAATCATCTTACTTAACACCAACTTTAGGTATCAAACATATCGTTGGTTACAACCTATCATTCATAACACATCATCAATAGAGGTGTGGTTACAAGATAACGACTCACCAAAACCAGGGTTTCCGAGCTAGGTGCAACCCTTACCCAAGATACCGCCTACCCTCACCATAGGTGTGGCGGGAAGCACATCCCTCACCCAAAAAGGGGTATCGAGTAGGATCACCTCCCTCACCAAAAGCCTATCGACTAGGGCACTTAGACACTCATATCGGCCAACCAAGTCTTGCACCCATGCTCGAAGGATGTCGTGCAACCAAGGAGCATAGGTGTATCGTGCAACTAAGCCAAAAGTGTGTCATGTATCCAAATCCAAGGGTTGTGTCATTCAGCTATGTGCAGGGTATATCGTGCACCCAAGTGCAAGGTGATATCGGGCATCCAAGAGCAAAGATGTGTCGGTAAACACAACCATCACTAACGGTCAAGACCCTATCACCCATTAGGGTAAGGGTTTCATGTCGGGAATCCACCATCATCATAATGCCCGAGGCCATATCAACCAAGGCCAAGATCATAACGCCCAACAAGCACACTACTGACCTCTATCCAACTACATCATGGCACTCAAGGAGGGCTATCGTTAAACTAAGTTAAGCACTATCATATCTACCAACACTATGGCGCCCATCTAGGGTTTCCCCATCCAAGGCTCATATCGGGAAACAAGGTCAATAGAACCCAACTTAACATAATGCCCAAGACAAAACCATAGAAGAGTGGTATCATGCAAAGCACAAGGACCATAACGGTTTGGTCATCATCTACCTCAAAATCACCATCATCAAACCCTAATAGATCAAGAGATTTGGCTCACCTCTCAACAACCAAGAGAGAGGGGTTTTGTACAACCTCCATCACATATCGGGTAGCAAGGTGGATCATCATCATAACGACCAAGATTCCAACCAAGGCTCACCTCTCAAATCCATGGTGAGAGAAGGGTATTTCCCAAGAAACTAGAGCATAGACTCACCTCTCAACAACTAAGAGAGAGGGGTTTTGCCTACACCACTAGAGCTCAAACTCACTTATCAAAAATCAAAAGGGAGAGAAAGGGGTTTTTCCCAAGCAACCCTAAACTCAAGGTTCGGCCACAAGGTCTAAGAACACATCAACAACATGACCACTATATAAAAGGGTACATACTAGGAAAGAAACATATCTAACAAGATGCATGGCCGATTAAGATGACATATAAACATGCAACATGAAAAGGAAGTAGTATAGCAAGGGTTAGGAGTTATGTAACCCACCTCAAGCAAGCTCCAAGCTCCTAGCACCAAGATTCCAAGCTACAAGCACCACCTTCGCCCACAACAAGAAGAGAAACAAGGCTTATAACCATCATGGTCGAAGAACAAGCAAGAAGGAGAAGAAGGTTCCAAGGATAGAGGGGGAGATGCTCACCACAAGAAGAGAAGCAAGACACACTCTAGGGTTCAGCCACCACTAGAGGAAGAAGAAGAATCCACCAAGGAGATCAGCTACCAAGGTAGCTCTACCAAGTGTATCGGCCACCAAGGTCACCAAGGAGAGGTATCGTCCACCAAGGAAGAAGGGAAGAAACTAAAGAGCTAAAGGGATCCCAAGCTAGCAGAGAAGGGGGTATATAAGCAAGAGGGTTAAGTGGGCATCCACTAAGGGCTTGCTCCACATGTATCCACCCAACCACCACTTGTCCAAGGGTTATGCCACATGCTAGCCTCCCAAACCACTTGTCCATGACTTGCCATCCACTAGCAAGGCAACAACCACTTGTACAAAGAAGGTGACACAAACGAGGCTAGGTCAAGTGGGGTGTATGCCGCACATCATGGTAACTCGACACACCCACCACCACCTTGGCCGATACACTTTCCTGGCCGACACACCATCCAGGACGACATACTCAAGCTTGGTCGATACACCTAGGGCTTGCCCGACACAAGGCCCAACAAAGCAAGGCAAAGCCCAAACAAGGAAAAACAAAACCCAAGGCTGCTCAAGCAATGATCCCAACCCATCCTCTCAACCATAAAGGATGCAAGGAGAGAGAAAGATCTCTCTCAAGGTGACAAACTTGCACATCAACCCTAAAACTTGGGTAAATTGAAAGTTGCACCTCAACCTCTCAACAAAGCACATACAACCCCTAATCACAACTCAGGTGATTAGCAAATGTCTCAGCACAAGGTTTAGGCAAAGCAAATAGGGTAAGCCCAAAACGAAGGTCAGGGTCCTTATAGAAAAGGAAAAATTTCATATACACTTATCCTTCTCCTTATCTTGAGTGTAGAAGACTTGGGTTTTAGGTTAGGCTCAAAATTTTTATTGGCCTTTCATTTACCCTTGGACTCCCTTCTGCTGATTACCATCACGGAGTTGTATTCTTCATTTTTACTTCAACATTTATCAATATGCCAAACAATACAAACAACAGTTTAGCTGAGTTATAGATGTAATAGTTCATGGTAAACTGGATATATGATTCAAACAATGATTGCATAATAATATATGTAGCTAACTCTCTAAAAGAAATCCCAATCTCTCTAGGTCTTCTACATGCCCAAGAACATGAGGCCCTACTTGATCTCCCTCTTCCATTTTGCACTCAAATAGCACCTTAGACACATTATACCTTTTCTTCTTTGCATGATCCTGGTATATGTTCTTGAAATGTGCTACCATCTCGAGAATGTTCATGTTTTCACACTGCTTATACAACTCATAGTTCATAGTGAATAGTATGAGGCTTTCGATGTATGTGTCATCGCTAGCATGCTTACAATAAGCATTCACGTCAGCCTTAGGCACATCAAGAGAAGGTTCCTCTGGAAGTGGTGTATCCAGGACATAAAGTTTACACTCATGAGTGAGAATGATTCTCAAAGTCCTAAACCAGTCATAAAAGTTGACCCCATTCAATTTATCCATCTCAAGAACTTATCACAATGAGAATGTGTTTTCCATTTATTTCTAAAAATAAATTATGCATTTGTCAAAACAATTTTTTTTTTCAAACTAAGAGATTATATATTCACCCCGCTCTCTCTGGAAGGCTCAAAGACATGTAAATCAAGATCAAAAGCTACATCTAACCACAGAGGTTTATTGGAAAGAAAAGACAGAACTAGAGTATTAAAGTTTAGAGAGCTCCTACTACTTGAGCTAAGCCTATCTGAAGTTGTTTGTAGAGCGGCCTTGGCAATGCAGTCCGCTACCTTGTTGAGTTCCCTGGGAATCATGCAAACTCGACAAGAAGGAAGGGTGGCGTTCAACTTCTTGAATCCCTACACATAAGGCCTGTACTTCTGGAGAGCGATCTTATTATTGAAGACATCAACAACAGTTGCACAGTCCGACAAGAGGATTACCTGCGATGGCTGGAGCTTACTGGCAAGCACAGCAGCTTGGAGAATCTCTTGTACTTCTGCATGCAAGGCACTGTCCGCCGCCATGGAGTGACCTTCACCTTGCAGACTACGACCCGAGGAGTTTACAGCATGAATACCCATGCCAGATTTATTGGCTTTAAAAGACGCATCAGCAAATATCAGAATAGAATCCTTATTAATCTGGATAGGTTCATACTTCGTAAGCTTCCAACTCTTCTTAGGAGAATCCCTCTCGATCTGTGTAATGGAGTGAGCTCATTCTTTAATGAAGTGCAGCATGACCTGTAGAGGAGGAACAATTGCCTTGTGGATGAATTCGTTCCTAGTATGCCAAATGTGCCAACACGCAGTAGCACATGTGGTGAACCAAACGGTATTTCTTGTTGCAATGTTCAAGATGTAGCAGATCCAATCATCTTCAGAGAGAGTGCACATGTCGTTCCAGTACCCCATCTCTTTCCAGATGGGATTGCTCAGCTTACAGTTGCGAAGACAGTGAATAAGAGTTTCATGTTCCGCACCGCACAGAGGACAATCAGTGGAAGCTTCTATGTGTCTGTGAGCTTTCTCGGCGTTAGTTAGCAGGCTTTTGTGCTACATCTTCCAAAGAAAAAGTTTGATGTGTTCTGGGAGATTTGATTGCCAGATGTTCTTCCAACTTCCTTGGACCTGGACTTCTTTGTCTTCTCACAGCCATCTATAAGCAGATCTTGAGGTGAAGTTGCCATTATGCTCGAAAGGCCAAGCATAATTATCTTCTCCTGCCGTCGCGTTTGGTGGAGGAAGTCCAGCAATGTGCGGCCAATACTCCTCAGGAATATGTAGGTTGATAAACACCCAGTCCCAGGAACCTTCAAGAGTTGTCATATCCTGGACTTTGAGATCGGAGAGCCCCGAAGGGACTTGGTCTTGTTCTTCATTTGTCAGAATAGGTTTGGATCCACACCAGCGATCAAACCACACATTAGTTGAATTCCTGTTGCAAATAGTTCTCACACTTGTCACCTGCAACAACGGTAAGGCTTTCCTTATGAAGTTCCAAACAGAGGAGCCCGAAGCTACTTTGATTATTCCTTTCGACTTATATTTTGATTTCATGATTTGCATGGAACGTCCTTGTTCTGCATGAAGTCCCATGCATTCTTCATCATTAGGGTCTGGTTTTGATCCCTAATGTCTTTAATGCTGAGGCCACCAATGTCTTTGTGGGATGTTAACTTCCTCCAGGAGACCTGGGATAGGCGCTTAGTATCCGAACTCCCTTGCCAGATAAACTTCCTGATGTGAAGACTGATATCATCACACAGTGTAGGAGAGATAGCTATGGACTGCATAGTGTAAGAAGGAATAGCCTGCAAGGTTGACTTCACTAAACAAATCCGGCCAGCAAGGCTGAGGTGCTTAATGGCCCAGCTGCTCATCTTGTTCTTGATATTATCGAGCAAGTATGCGTGTGTTTTCTTGTTTATGCGCTGATGAATGATTGGGACCCCCAGGTACTTGCCAAGGTCATTTTTTACTTGGATACCCATGACTCTACTGATCCGGCTTTGTTCCTGCTTCGTGACATTCTTGGAGAGAAAGATACGAGACTTGGAGATGGAAACCTCCTGTCCAGAGATAGTGGTGAAGTCAGCAAGAGTGTTCTTGATGATATTGGCTTGTTGGGTCGTTCCTTCTGCAAAGAGGAGGAGATCGTCCGCAAAGCAGACATGGGTAAGAGGCATGGATGATCTACTGACCACAATAGGTTTCCAGCTTCCCTCAAAAACTTTGTTATTTATAGCTTGGCACAGCCTCTCTATGCATAAAATGAAAACATAGGGGCTAATAGGGTCTCCTTGATGAACTCCCCTTCCAGTTTTAAAGGCTGGCAGTGGTTCCCCTTCCCATAGAATAGAGGTGTCCCCCATTGTAATAATCTGCATAATGATTGCAGCAAGATTTCCTGGGATGTTCGTTTTTAATAGAGTGTCTTGAATGAAATCCCAATTCATTTTATCAAAGGCTTTAGTTAAGTCAAGCTTGATCGCCATGAACTTCTTCTTGCCCTTTTTAAATCTCATAGAATGAAGCACCTCTTGCACAAGGATGATATTATCACTGATGCGTCTTCCTGGAATAAAGCTCGACTGCATAGGAGAGATCTAGTTCCTTAAGAAAGGCTTTATTCTTTCAACTATAATCTTGGATATCAGCTTGAAACAACCATTATTTAGAGCAATAGGTCTTAAGTCACCGCAGGAAGTTGGACATTTAACCTTCGGTATAAGAACTAGGTGAGCGCTGGCAAGCTGATGATAAATTCTAGTAGTTTCAAAGCAGTTCTTCACTGTCTGGTACATAGATTTTCCTACATGAGACCAATTTGTTTGGAGGAAGTCAGCTGAGATGCCGTCTGGCCCCGGGGCCTTAGAAGCAGCCATCTTGAAGATAGTATAAGTGGTTTCTTGAAAACTCGGGCTTCCTGCAAGGATGGTCAGCTCAGACTAAGCCAACGCTTCAAAATTTCCTGGATATATCAAGATGATGTTCATATCTGCCTGTATAGGAGGAGCCATCAACTTCGAATAATAAGCAGTGATGAGCCTTTTCAACTTTTTTGAGTTGGTCACCCAGTTGCCGTTTTTATTTTTGAGTCTGGTGATCTTGTTTTGGTGGCGTCAGTTCTTCACTTGGGATTGAAAGTACTTGTTGTTACCGTCTCTGCATTTGAGCCATGTGTTATGAGCCTTGTTTTTCCAGCCCGTCTCCTCTTGAAGGAGGAGGTTACATAGCTTTTCCTGTAAATCCATGATATACATGTTACCAAAAAGAGTGTTGTTATGGGCAAGCTGTACCTGTGCTTGATCTAGCTTGTGATAAACAGAAGATTTTTTGCATTGTGCTGTCCTTATGGCTTCACGATCCCATTTGAGAGTGGTCGCCTGAAAGCTAGGAAGAGTTTCAAGGAAGCTGCTGTCCTTACGCCAGTAATTTGTGAGGTGCGTCCGGAAGTCTTCTCTAAGATTCCAGCTTGCTTTGGTTCTGAAAGGAATGGTACGTCTTTGTGATTTGCCTTTTATACTTAACAACAGAGGGTTATGGTATGAATTCACCCTATGAAGAACCGTGACAGTGCTGTTGGGGTAGGAAGAAACCCAGTCTTCATTTAACAGAGCACGATCGAGCTTCTCTAATAAGAGTTTCTTGTGGTAAGTAAAGAACTGTCCCTTAGACTTTGCTTCGATCAATCTAGTTTCATTAATAACATCTTGGAACTGCCTGCTGGCTCTATAATCAAAATAGTTACTTCCACACTTCTCCTCGATGCTAAGAAGAGTATTACAGTCGCCATTTACTACCCAAGGTCCTTTGACAATCTGGCCGATTTCGCACAACCTGGACCATAGGATCTCCCTAGGCTTAGGGGATGGACTTGTGTAGATGAAGGTGACGGCGTTCCCGTTGATTAAGTAGTGAACAAACTGACGATGACAGTAGAGAATTTCCAGGTTGCATTTTGAGTTATCCCACAAAATCCAGATACCTCCAGAGAATCCAATGGATTCCACTCTGTGTGACAATTCGAAACCAAAGCTTTGGACAATATTGAGTGCCTGCTCTCCGCTACAGTGAGGCTCGAGGATAGCGAGGACATCAATCTTGAGAGAGAATTTGTAGTCTTTAATTAGACGAGCCTTCTGCTGCGAACCAGCCCCTTGAATATTCCAGGTGATAATGTTCATAGATAGAGGGTTGGATAGCAGTTGGTTATGAGATGATAGATTAACCATGGGGTGATGGTCCTTCTGAACCAAACTCCTCCATGACTGCATTAGTATCCATGTCTAAATTCCTGGTGGCTGAGGTGCCAGTGAATTCAGGATGGGAACTGGTGGCTTTACCCTTCTTCCTTACCCTATCTGGGCTTGGAAGAATTGGGTTTTCTTGGAAGACGATCGGCCTGCTCCTTAGGATGACTTGTCGATCAGCTGAGCTACTCTGTTGTGCACTTGAGGGCTCGAAGATCACTATCTGTCCATTCTGATCCGGATTACCCTGCCTTCCGTATGAAACTTCATCTTTGTGAAGTGATACAACCGAGTTTACTACAAGACTCGTAGTTTTATCATGCTGTAACTTCTTTTGTTTCCTTTTGTTTTTTTTATTGAGGACTGTTTTCTAGTCATCTTTCTCGGCTTCCGCCTGTTGGGGGTGATGAGGGTCTTCATCGTCAGAAACTTCTTGGATTTCCTCCGATGATTTCTTCAGTTTGGGGTTGTCCTTCTTAGCAGGTCGTTTTTTTGGCTTCTTTGCATGCATACTCATGTTGTAGTGATTTGGAACTGGAGTAGTCTGGTTCACTCCATCTGTTCTGGGTCCCGTCGAGATGGATTTCGTAGAGAACTGACAGACTCATTCGCTGTGGCCCAGTCGTCCACACTTCATGCAAATTTGTGGGATATTTTCATATTCCAGGTTGAATCTCTCCCCTTTGAATATGATAGCCGGCAGTAAGGGCTTGGCCGTTTCCACCTCCACTACAATTCTCGCAAATTTACCCCTGTGACCAAGGGTTGTGGTTGAATCGATTCTAATAGTTTTTCCGATGCAGTCACCAATACTCTTTAGGAGTTCGTGTTGGTACAGATAAATAGGAAGATCAACTATCCTTTCCCACACCAGAAGCCGTCTGGGAATTGGGTCTGAGGGACGGAAGTCAGGTGACCATGATTGAACAGAGATGTATGATCCGAAGATCGTCCATGGCCCTCCTGTCATGGCACGGACGTAGTCATTTTCGTTGGACAATTGGATTATATAATATCCTTTCTCAAGATCGATTACTCTGAAGTTTTCCGTTGGTTTCCAGAGAGAAGACAGCCTATTGACCAAAGCATGATGTCCCACATTAATCCCAACAGCCTTGATGATCACAGAGTGTTTCCAGGGATCCAGAAGAGGCTGGATCTGGTCCAGATTAACTGTGATTTCTGGTAGGGGACCTGAGCGGTCTACTGCGATCTCGTTGGCTTTGATGAAATCTGCCGACAAGTTCTTAATGTGGCTTGTATCTCCGGCGTTTCCTACCATATTGGCGTAGGATTTCTTTTGGCCTTGGGGATTTCCATTGTCTTTCCCGTTATCTGCAGGAAGTTCCTTTTCCGGTGCTTGGCTCTTTTCGGGTTCATTTACAGACTCTGTAGGATTCACTATCTCATCGTGATGCAGGTGTTTCGGAGCAGTAGAGATATCAGGAGGGCGAGACCTCCCAGCGAAGGTACCTCTGCCGCCGCCTCCCCAACTAGCGGAGCCTCTCCCTCGCGCCGACCCTAGAACCATCGTGTCGAATGGGAAACCTAAGATCTATATTTTGATACTTGATAATATTGAATGGGCAACCTAGAACCATCGTGTCAAAACACTTTTGATACTTGATAATATTGATGATATTAATTAGGTCTTTAATTAATTATCACTCCCATTATTTTGTTCAAATTATTGGACCTCACCGTCAACCAAGAAGATTGTAGCATACAATCCTCTAGTGAGCCAAGATCTATATTTGATCAAGTCATGACTTAGCTTTAGTTGATCACCGACAACGTGACTATTTAGGTAGCCAACATTTGTGAATTGCATCCAATGCAACTCTTAGATAGATGGTATGCACAACTCCTTGTCATATCTCATTTGTATTCTTGTAGGGACTTCATCTCATTAAGGTCACCTAGTGAAGATTCACCCAAAATACAATACGATAGACTATTCACCCTACTTTAGTGGAACCTACATATCTACCATTACATTTCCACAAGATGTATGATGCACCACACTTCAGTGTAATGTATGCTTGGTCAATCAAATTTTTTATGTGTGCTGCTTATGAAAAGCATCTAAGACTTAACATTGATTAAGAGATTTTATTTATAAATACATATACATATCCAATTACTACATACTTATAATATGTATCATATATATACTATATCTACAAACAAAACATGCAATCAAAAATATGCGAGCGATTGTTATGGGAATAGTAGTGCAATTCTTTAGAGCTACAAAGAATTGTTATTTACCTAAGGTCATACATCATATGCATGCAACTTTTATTGGAAAAATCTTTGTCCTGGGAACATTCTAGTCAGTCGACTAGACCTTCTAGTAATTAGTTGGACCTCTTATGGGTCAAATGATTTTCATTGGTTGATCGACTATCTCCTTGGTCATGTAGTTGGCTTGACTCCTTCAGTCAATCAGTTGGGCCTTCAATCGATCGGTTGTCTCTTGCTGTCCTCCAGTCATGACTCGACTTCCATTCGGTCGACTCGCCTGGTCAACATGCCTCCTTCTTAACAAAATTAGAAGCTAACACTAATCCTATCTATATATTATATTGTGCAATGAGAATACCTCTAGTTACATTAGAAGGGAGCATAAGGTCTTAATCATTAATTATATTTGAAAAGAAAAGAGGAAATCTTGCTATGCAAAACAAATTTGATAAGACATGAAATAAAACATCCAACCACACAAACATCCAAGGGGTATTGGCCATAAGCACACATACATCCACCACCAAAACCATTTTAGGACAACACACATGAGTTGCATATATGTCATATATATATATATATAGGATTTATGAGAGATTCCCTAGAGTATGTGGTATGTCATAAGATATGCATATTAACTATTTAAATACTATCATTGTATGCAATGATATAAATGATAAAACAAAATTTGACCATATTGATTTAAGTCTTGATACATTGTAAATTGATGTGACTCTGATACCACTATTGAAAAATATGGCGGTAGAGTAGGTAGCGATAACAAAAATTTCTATCTATATTCCCTATCCAGTAGATAGCATAAAAAACAATGTATTCGGAAAGAGGGTACATGAGATACCTTATCCTAGAACAAATCCAGTGACTTCCCTTGTACTTTGATGTGCTTCCTTCACAAATATCACACAAACGCCGGTTGATGGCGTCCTTCAAGTATGGCAATAATGGATTCCATGCATCTACGTAGTCAACACAGACCGTCGGTAACTCCATGTTGCACTTCCAAAATTGATGGGAAGGATTTTGACTTCTATTCATCAACGTGCCAAAATCGACTTCCTTTCCCCTTGATGCCTCTCCCTTTCTTGGGAATAATGCTTAGGATTTCTCATACGTTATCACAAATGTGAGAAGAGAAGTCTCTATATTGAGAGACTTCACCACCCCTCCTTATATAGGAGTGGATGGGTTAGGGTTTCCAAAACTTAGGGCATATGAAATGGCATATATCATGGTTTGACAACTTTTGTTCATCTGCAGTTATTCGAGTGGACCATCCAGTCAGTTGACTGGTACAACCACTTGGTTATATGGACTAAGAAGTTGGTCGTTTGGCTTGTGGCCAGGATTCAATAACATCAACTTTTAATACAATGATTAATACATTTTGTTACACATATCATTAACTGTTTGACTTAGTCAAACTGGTCATTTTGCATCTTTGTTGGACCTAGTCCAATGGGTCAATTCCAAGGCAATCGAGTCAGTTGACTAGACTCTCTAATCAATTGAGTGGAACACCATTCGGTCGACTGGACACTCCAATTAGTCAAGTGTAGGGGTGGCAATAATGTCAAGTTCGCACTACCATAAACCACAAATGCCGCACCCCATTATAAATTTTTTGGTTGGCATCCACCTACCACTCAAATGGGTGGCGTGGTCTTTTTGACAGGGTACTCATGGTTCAAATTGGAGCCCAAAATTGCAGTGCGGATTTAGGAGTGGAAACAACCAAAAAAGCAGCTGCTAGGAAACTAATTTATGTGGAAGACAATCACTATGCACAAAATTGGATCAAATTTTTTGAACGTGGAAATGGTAAAAAAATTAGTAGATTTAAGCGGAATTCATGATGGCTACTGTTGGGTAGTTGGGCACTTTGGATCAAAATTTTAAAATACTTAATAATGAATTTTTAGATTTCACCCTAAAGAATCCACTTAGTAAATAACTTGGAATTAAAAAGTCTGACCAAATAAACCAACATGCATATTTAAGAAGTCTGATCATATAAACACAATAAGATCAAACAAAACCAAACAAAACTCTATACAAATTTAAATTGTCTGATCATCCACATTCTTTTCACTTTTATTGAAGATAATTGTACAAAACCTATGTACAAAATTGGAGGTTGGTCAAATGCAACCAACTTGTATAATGTAGAATTCAAGAAGTGTATAAAGCCTGATCAAACACACTCACTTCACTACATCTCCTATAGGTAATAGATGATACTACATAAACATTGATCATGAATAACATCACTTGATTGAACAAACACCCACGATGAGATCACAAGCCAACAACTACACTTAAGTTTGTGAGCCCATGCATAGAAGATCATCAAATCTTTCTTTATACTCCATGAAGAACAACCACGAAGATCCACCATCAACAACCTTTTTCACTGAAATCAAATCAATATAAGTTTGCAAGTTTAAATAGATTAACACAAGTAGTATTGTTGATTTGGAATCTAAACCAATAATGAACTAACTAGAGATTTTTAAAAAATGCATAAATTTGGTGTTTAAAATACCTATGTACTACACTTTGGTTGCACTATCCAACACCTTGTTGTTAATTTGCAACTCCTAGAATAATGCACTCCCACCTGTATTCAGATACAAGGAAAAAAGGTCTATCATTTGTTGTTGTGTGTGTGCTCACACACATTCAGATGTAGATGAAAATAAACTAAACTCTTAGAATCTAGTATGTATATTTCCATCAGATAGAATAGTCACAGTAGAGAAAACATCTATCACATGGTTAAACGAATACAAAGTTCTTAAATACCTCACAACATTACAACACTTTGAAATAACCCCATGGTTGTCAAATGTTGTTCAATCATCCCCTTCAAAGTCTATCACAAATGAAGCAACCATAAATCAGGTTGAAGAAACAACCATAAACAACAGTGACAACATAAAAGATAGATAAAAGAAAAGAAGATCTTGAGTTTTACCAAGCCTTCCCAGACTTCATATTCTAGCATATTAACAAAAGAGATTTATTAGATCGCTTTGGAAGCAACATGTTAATTAGAGATAAGACTATCAAGATAATCATATACTTCTTTCAAAACCATTGTCTTTCATCAATTGTTCTATGGTTGAGTCTACGGTGGTGTGGATCAATCACTCTACATGATATACTAAAGGCTGACTCTAAAGCCACAATTGATACTAGAATTGATAGAAAATACTTAGCGATTGCTTTTATATTAGTTTAAGACTCACCATTCATTTTCCATCATAATAAAACATCAAAATCTATATATAATCGATGCAGTTTCAGAGTCCGAATATTTGTCTAATTCTATTTTAGAGTAATCTGATTGTCTCTTCAAGTCCTTCATAAAAGCGTCAAAGATAGGCATGTCATGATAACCACTATGTTGAGAAGATACCATAGGACTATCAGACAAATTATCATCATCTTCATTGGGTGCATTACTTCTTGCTTTATTTTCATTGAGCAGATCCACACATGCATCACAAACTTTCTTCTGATGTTTTTAGTTTGATCTCCAAAAATAATATCAAAATAGAACTTCACAATATGCATCTTATACATATAATCTAATACAACCAACACTTAAATTGTGATATAAATGTCCTTTGTATACTTCTTAAATTTCTCCATCATTTATTCAGTATTTTTTTAATTACTTCATGTGTACTTTTAACCCAATTGGCCAAAGCAGCTCTAATTTGATACATATTATGAAAGCACAAGTTGGAAGTTGGATAATTTGCCCCTAAAAATAATTATGTAACTCTAAACAACACCTTCAACTTTTGTCATACTTCACAACAAAATTTCCAATATGATTCACTTTGTAAACTCTTATAATTCCTATCCCTTTGTTTTAATACATTGAATACATCTTTATACATTATTACAGTTTGAAGCATTATATAGGTGGAAATCCACCTTTTAGGGAAATCAAGAGATTATTTCCTAGAAACACTCATCTTCAATTGTCTAGAGGTTTCCTCAAATCTCTCCACCCTTTTTCGAGTAGAAGTCCAACATGACACACTATCTCGTATCTTCTGACTCCATACTTAATGACAACCAAACCATCTTTAACTATTATATTTAGGATGTGAGATACACACCTCATGTAGAGAAATCTACTTGATAATATTGTAGAGATTGGATGCAACTTATCCTTCAACAATTTAATCATTGTGTCATTTGATGTATAATTGTCAACAATAATGCATGAGACATTCATCTCTATGTTCCACTCAATCAAACAAGACATAAATACTTCACATAAGACCTCACTTGTATGAGGGTAAGGGACATACACAAACCTCAATATATGACACTGCAAGGACCAAAAGTAGTTGATATAATGTGCAGTGATTACCATGTAACCTTTCATTTGATGGTTTGTAGTCCACATGTCAGTGGTCACACCACTTACCCAAATAAGCAATCACCTTTTTCTTCTCATTGGCATAGACTTTCATTATATATGATTTGATGATGTTTCTTGTTGGATAGACAAAGAGAAGTTGAATAACATTAAGTAAATTTCTTAATCCAGAGTGATCTACCATATTTAATGGATAATCATGTAGTAAGACCATATCTGATAAGGCTCTTCCCCCATCTTCTTATCCAAATGCAACTTGTGGGTCTTCCCTAGGAGTTTTCCTCAACCCTTTACCATTCAATACCCAACATCTTCTATTTTTATGTTCATGCAAATGTTTTGTCCCATTCTTGGGTTTAGCTCCTAATAATGTTTTGCAATATACACATTCTGCCTTTCGAATACCACCAACTACTTTGAACTCATAGTTATTCCAAATCTTAGCCCAACAAATAGCATTCATGGATTATGTCACTATTCTATTTTCATCAGGTATAGACAAGGGATCAATTGGATTTGTACCACTATCTGGTGACCTATATACTTATGACAGAGAATCAATATCTACCAATATGCAAAATTTAGTTATCTCATGATTTCTTAAAGTTTAATAGACTAACAAACAATATCATACAAAAACAGTAGCAATATAATTGAAACTATGGACTATTGTTTTTTATATCATTTAAATTACTAAGTAAAAGTCATAAGTATCAATTAGCCAGATGTACACAATATAAATAGAACAAATTGCACAAGACATACACAAAACAAATTACACAGGGCATACACAGAACATATTGCACAGGACATACACAGAACATATCACACATGACATACATTTTATCACACAGGTACTCAAACATTTGGAAGTTGAATCTCAACGTCCAAATGTAACTGATTCTATTTGATAGGACACCACTTTGACCAAGAGAAACTACATAGTGAGAAGGAAATACCTGAATAGTGTAAGACCCACAAAACTTTCAATCCCCTACAATTGGCTTAGTTAGGCAGTTAACAATGTTATGTAGTCCAATAAGTATATAATTCAATCAAACATATTAGGGGTAAGGCCAAAAGTGCTAATCTATGCTCATGACTTATCAAAAATACTGAGCTACTGACATAAATTTTCCATTAGAGTGGGGGAGACTAGAGGTATAGACTACCCCAATTATTTACACTACGTATTTAGAGGAGTGGTAGAGTGAGTCTTGGTGTGGAAGAAAGATCATGTGGAGATGTGGTCAAGTGAGGGGGTAGAACAACGTGAGTATGAGGAGTGTGACTAGAGTTTGGAGGAGTGATGGGAGTGGTTATTAGTGTGGGAGGGAGATTATATGGTCAGCTGTGTAAGGGAGTGAGGAGATGAATGTGAAGAGGGTGTGAAAGGTGAATGGGAGGAGATAAGGCCATAAGGGAGGTTTGTTAGGAGGAAAATATCAAGCATAAGACATCTCCAAGGTCTTCTACTTATCTTTAATGAAATAGCTCATCAACAATATTAGGAACACCATGTGTTAGGAGCAACAATGATGGGAACGAAGGATACTAAAAGATGTGACTAACCTCTTGCTCAGAAAGGTTGATGGATGCTATGTGGAGAGGAAAGGAGGAAACCATCAGTGCTCATAACTGGTGATTTGCAGGACGTGCAGAGGTAGATGATGACACACTGAGGTAGTTGATGATGCTCGGGTCCCTGAATGCACTGAGGTAGATATTCCCACATATTGCAATAGAATTGATCTTTGAACGAATGTGATTTGTGAGATGGAAGTGAGCTGCTACAAGGTCAGAAGGTTGTCGACGCTGGAAGTAAACTACTATGAGGTCCCAAGGTCATTGACGCTGGAAGAAAATTGCTAGCCTGTTGTGAAGTCTAGAGATCGTCAATAACATGTTGTGGTGTCTTGAGTTTTAGTCATCTAGGGAGATCCATGATATGTGAGAGCCTCTAGAGTTTGGAGAATATAGTGCAAATGAGAATCTGAGTGTTGGGTTTCCATAAACCGCCATATCGACACATAGTATTTTTCCCACCCGACCTAGTGACCATTCTACAGATCAAATACCCACAAATGTGGCGTTGTCTGGGTTGGTTAGGTTCGATTTGTGGTAGTCAGGTGTATTTTCCAAGCCTAATCGACTAATAACTAGGGTTGTTTAATTTGATTACTTAAATAGTTTTAGTAACTATGTTAAACATTATGCATGGGTAAACTCCTATTCCAAGTGAATCCTATGTGTGTGACTCTATAGGTCTCAAATTATGTTGGCAATATAGTCCATAAACATTATGACAACACAAGCAATGAGCAACATCTAGCAATACATCATTTCTACCCAAGTAATTGGAAAGTTGGAAAACAACTTCAACCTACATATTTGATCAGTATTATTGTGGTCGTATAATTTCTTTGTCTCATATATCTATATTGAATGTGACTTATGGAATCACCATCCTCTTAATAGTCAGTCAATGTCTCTTTAATTGAAGTAGATTGTTGAGATATGTGTGAGCTCACATATCACATATTGGCTCATAGGAGCATTTCCCTATGTGTATTAGTCTCGCTTACCAAGTGCGAAGATATCAACTTTTATAGGAGGGACAAATCTCATTTACATCACTCACAATAACCCCCATGTATCACAACCTACCCGAGCACCACCTTTATCAACCCTTATTCAAGGTCATGTTGGATGGTGTCAAAGTTCATCTAATGACATGTGATGAGTGTAGTTACTTCAAGTCAAAGAACCACAATCACCACTATTAATTTGAGAGCTGATTCTGACTGCCATTTAATGGTTCCATGGATCACTCTCAAGGTGGGTCTATTTGGTATACGAATCTCTTACAAGCACCTATGAGTTTGACTTGATATATAATATCATGATTAATGAGATCCTATCATCAGTCAACAAACAGTCTACTCTTATGTATTATTTTTGTCTATCCTGCTTCTACAATAATATCTTACTAGGGACATAACAAGAATGTATGTACTCTTATCATACATATGATCACATTGTTCATGTTCTCAACATAAAGATCTATGTCATCGAGTAATATCATTCTTTAGACATCTATCATGTTATATCATTACCTCATAATTGAATAAATTATAATAGATGGAATTTCCTTCTATTATAATAAAATCAACTACTAAGATGCCACATTACATCAATCACATGACTATCCATCTGGGCATATATAGCAAAAGATTCCACATATTTCAATAATATTCTCTCAACCGTAACAAACTTAGGGTTATATGGCAAGCTAAACTCATCCTCTAGTTACCTTTGACTAGAATCTCAACTAGGAGTAAGAACTTTTTACTCTATTCCTCTTTCTCACTCTCATGACCAATTTTTTTTGTATATATCATGACCTGGGTAATGGATCAATCTCTAAGAAATATATTCCATCAAACAATTCATAGAGGAAAAATCTAATGATAAAAATATGAACCTAATTTATGCATAAAACTGTAAAAATAAGAATAGAAGATAATTAAAACACAAGCCATAGTTTCTATTCTACTCTTATACTAAAGCATTTTAATTTAGGACAAATACATGATCAACACGGACCTAAACAAATATATAGGGGACATTTCCCAACAAAGTCATAAATTCTAGCCAATCTAAGAGGAAATGAGAGTTATTGGTAGTGAAGATGACAAGAAAGGTGAATCTACCATAATTTTTGGAATTGAACTAATTTCAATCCTTCTATGCAATTTCCTATATCCTTTTATTCATCTTGATCTCCAAGACCCCTATTTTTTCATTCTTAAATTAAATATTATGAAGTGACATATCCCTTTTGACATAGGGGTTCTCTATTTTAGGTAAATATGCTCTAGAACTAGCTTTGGGCATTCAAAACTCCAATATGATTTCTTGTTTTACAAACATCACATCCTATTATGACCATATGGATTTATATGGATACTTTTATCCTATATCATACACAATACTAGATACAGATCATGAAGAAAAACTAGAAAAATGAGTCACTGCCTTAGTTTTTCAATATTTAGGAAGCCACAATTCAACTCCAAGATAAAAACTAATCTAATTAATAAATAAAGTGATATTCTATGTAAGAAACTCCATTATGACACAAGAAAGGTTTATGTGCTTAGATTGCCCACTAAAAATGGTATTTTTTACCGATATGAAATATTAACATAGAAAACAAAAAATAGGATAAATATACACTCATAATAAGAAAAATGATATCTATACAAAGACCATTTAACTTTCTAATCGGATTCAAGTGAGAAGTACCTAATTGCACTTGAAAATATTAACATGGATAAGAAAGAATAAATACTTGCAATCATAGATGAAGCACCAACCACATTTCCTGATGTAAGATCCCTGAAAGTAACAAGTCTGGAGGTTTTAAATGAATGGAGTTCTACTGAAAGGAGTGAGTTTTAAGACATAATATGTTGTTACTGCTTAACTATAAAAATAAAGAGTTCTATATATCTCAAATTATTTGGAATATCCTATCACGACTAAGAAATTTATAGAGTAGGGTTCACTACGATAATGGACATGGGGGTCTATTGTTAAGTGGCAAGGAAGAGGACAATGCTTATGATGGCAAGGTGGATTAATCCATAGTCCATGCTTCAAGGGACTACCACCATATGTAACTAAGTTAGGAATACATAGGTACTAAATACATAATGAAATGAATTAACAAGAGGAAGTCATGAAGTAGAATTATAACTACATTTTGGATCTAAGTAGTTCCTAAATTCAACCTTCATTGTCCTTGGAGAACTGCCTTTTTGGGTTTTAGGTAGATTTCCTAGTATATTTAATGGACAAATTTGGGTTATGGTGAATAAAGACACAAGTACTCACTTTTTGAGAATAAACACAGTTTCAATGGTTGAGTTAAGTTTTGTAGATATTTTGCTTAGTGTATTCTTATTCCTAAGAGTTTGTTAATTTGCAATAAAAGAATAGGATCATATAAGAAATTAAGTCCCTAAAGTGCATATTTCTTTAAATAAACTAGGGATTAAGAAAAATAAACCCCTAGTGTTTAGGAAGAATTTAGGGGACTTTCTATGATTTCATAAGGGGAAGGATTCTTTAAATTTAGGTTCTCAATTTGTATCGTAATGATTTTTCAAAAAATGATAAGAGAATATGATACACATTAATAAAACCAACTTCCCTACCTATGTAGGGAATTTTACAAAAAAAAATTGTAATGAAAACCTTACTATTTTCAAGCATCTATTGGATATCAAGCTATCACATAGATGTTTGATCAAGAAAAAGTGCACTTGATAGACCTACACACGAGATGATGTATAGGTTGATATTTAGTTTTCATCATTATCTACATAGTGACAATGGTCAATGTGGTCCTTATACCTAAAATCACAAAAGAAATTATTTATGATGTATTTTACTATTTTTACATTCATACCATGCCTCTTGTGTTTCCTTTATCATGTTGTATTTACCTTAATTATATGTTTTGTTCTTGATATACTTCAAATTTATTTTAATATAAAATTATATTTGCAGTAATTCACATATATATTTTACATGACGCAAAGATTTTATAGTTGATATTTGATTCAATGAAATTCTAAAAGTTGGCATTTAAGAAAAACACACCTTGTAGGTTGCAACAATTGATTAAATCTAGCGATGAAGTAGGAGTCAATCATGATAAGTGGAGTGAGCTTCGGCATGCTACTTGAACCTCTTTTGGTGGGTTCAGTGGACCATACCAGAGCACTTGGACCACCATGTGACATTGATGAGTGTTTGGTACTGGAAGAAAGCAGAGAACCCAAGCCAAACCATGTCCACGAATAGTCGATGTGAGCTACTGTAGGTTGAATATGATCGTTTTGGGTCAATACAAGCTATTTTATGGGTTGATGCGTGTCGGAGTTGGTCAATCCTTATTATTTTTGGGTCAAGTGACCAATAGGAGGTTAAAGTGTTTTGTATAATGTAGAATATTCAAATTTCTCCAGTATATTATAAATATATCACATTATAGATATATGTATACATATTTATTTATATACAAGATTTAGGTAAAGAAGAGACACTGCAATCATGACGGCAGGCAATATATAGAATAGAATAAATATGACAATAAGAGAATGGATAAGAGCTCTACAAAGTTAAGGAAATGGTTCCAAGATTCGATGTTCAAGAAGCTTGACAAATCAACAACGTGCAAGAGTTTTTTATCTAATGATCCTCCAGTTCAATTTTTCTAGCTGTAAAACATTACATATCTCTAGGATCAATGAACTCCATTCTCTTATTATCATATATTATACAATTTTATTTCCTCTCTACCATATTTAATGAAGTTCTCAACCTTTATTGATAGCAATGTCTCTTCTCTACCGAAAATCCTCTCTTTTCTTCTTTTTTGACCTAGTTCATGCTAGGCTTCCTTCATTGGAAATTCTGGATATGTTTGTTGAACCTCAGAGCTAGGTTTTATGAATACACTCCATTAATACGTGTTCTTCACTTAAGGTCAGTGATTTTTCCTCTATTTAGTAACCATAGTGAAACAATCCCAACAAATAACCATCAATATTCACTTAATAATGGTATGTAAGATAACAAGTGATTTTTGTGATAGTTTGGAGGTAAAACTTTGGGATGTATATGAGTTGTCCCTGAATAACCAGGCCCAAGAAGGGGTTTTTAAGTGTATTTATAAATCAATTTTGGGCCAGATGCCTACATATATGCACATGTTGTAAATATGAAATGCATACTTTCATATAGACATGTTGCAACTTAGGTCACTTATCATGCTGAAAGTATAAATATTTAATGATATGCAAAAAATGACCTTGCTTTACACATTTATATGTGAATCACATTGAAATTTCATTTAAATTTTCTATGTCTTTGGATGACTCTGATTAAGGACTAGATTTTACGTTCTGGGTTTCCTTTCTTTATGGCCTAATCAGCTTGAGGGTGTGCTTGTGTGATGATCCCATTGTTGGGTGTCACAATATAGTCCATTTTGGAATTTAAAAAGGCTAGAATAAAGGTAGTCATTGGGTGATGGGCTATTAGTGTTTTGAATTTATCAATCCTCTATGATGGCCATGGAATTTTTGTTGGCGAGAATATGAAATTCATGGACATTTTCATGTGAGTTGATACATCCTATTTAAATCGTGTGCCTTCAATAGTCTTCTCTAAGATCGAGTAATATTGATTGGATAACTAAGTGAATGGATGATTCCATGCCTTGAATTTTGTATTGGAACCCACTATTAAGGGGATATGCATCAAAATAAAATTGTGGTGAAGGTTACAAATCAACCATGCATGCGACTTGGTAATAATGATGCATCCTAGGATGCCAACATTTTCTTGTGGAAGTATAAAAGGGTTATTTATTTAAATACCAATGTAACATATGTCTAAAGGATTCACACAAAGAACTATTCTTGTAGTAAAGTAAATTTAGACCAGACTATATTAGGTGAGGAAATAATAAAATTGAGGTGAATATCATGGTAAGGATGGCACATTTTTACATTAATAGTTGTAGGGAAACCTTTTCATTGTGTTCCATACTCACGGCGATTAAATGATAGGCTATAATAGACAAAGTTTCCCTAACCAAACTGTAGCTAGTGAATTTGAACGTATTATGAGGTTCTCTATGATAGAGAATATATAATAGTAAGATATTGCAATATGGATGACCATGATGATGGTTAATATATTGTGATGATCATGACCATAATCTTTTCCTAATTATTGTAATTCACTCAAAATATTTTTTAGAAATCTGGAGGTTAATATGGACATGTTAGAACTTATTATGAGAAATATGAAGATGACTACAATGATCCTGATTCTAGTGATGATCCAGATCATTATGGTGATCCTATTAATGTAGATGTTATTTCACCACTAGCAATATGAATATCATTAGGGTATTTGTTAACATGATTATTATGAACTAGTGAATACTTTGGTCCATGATGTCCAAAGATTAATAATGACTATGATCATATTGGTTTTATGGAAGATGGAGTTAACTAGTAACTGTTGATGATTTAATTAATATGACTATGGTCATAATGATGTTGGTTGTGCTAAAAGGTCACTAGAAGTATGGAGATCAAGTCCTCCATAAAGTAGTATTTCAACACAATGAAAGATATTTATTTCCTCAATAAATGTCTTGACTAGAGACTACAAAATTTGAATTATGTTGAATCTCTCAACATATTTGGTCGTACAATTGATATATTAATTTTTCTAAGGATTTTCATCCAATCATGGTAAGAATAATAATATTACTGATATACCCAATATATTGACCTAAATATTTTCATTGAAAATTGAGTTTAGATATTATAGTTTCATCCCCTTCATTTGAATCTTCCAGCTTCATGTTAGAATATACATATATAAATCTAATTTTTTTAATACGGCCCAGTCATTACATCAAAATTATAATTTACTTTCTCTACTCAAAGTGGAAATTTAAATGTAGATCTGGAATCTGACCCAAGTATCATTTGTGACTGGAATATAATGGAACATCGTGACTAAAAACTAAGTTATCGGCAGGAGTAGTATATTTTCTAACTCAACTTGGTATGCTATTTGGATAATCAAAAGATATATGGTGAATAAATATGATCAAACTCTAGAAAGGAAATGATTTGTTAGGAGGGTGTATGTTTTGGGAAAAAAGTCATTTTTAGGATGAAAGAGTTGTCAGATGTTAAAAATTGGATCCCAAAAGTAATATTAGTTTAATATATCCAATATGAAGTTATTTACAAACTAGTCGTTTAATTCAATTTCCCATGTTATCATTTTTGTTATTTCATTTTTCTTGATTCCACTTAACCACATTGTTATTTTTATGGATATAAAGTTTTATTCAAATATACATATAAATAGTTATTGTATCATTTCAAGTAATGTCTTTGTAATTACATAAACATATTTAAATTTTAGATATTAAATATAGATCAATTGATGGTGGGAAACTGAATAGGGTAGATCTATAGTTGAGAGTTAGAACTTTTATAAATTTGTTCTCTTGAAAATAAAGCTACATAACATTTTTCAATGAGCATGTAGAAATAAATTTGTATTCATAAAAATTAGAAAAAGATACTATGTTGGGATGTTGGACTATTTATATGTATTACTGGATCAGTGGGCTTAGGGCCAGACACACCTCAGTGGATAATTTATACTATGTTAGGCATGTTGGATTATTTAAATATATTCATGCCACCCGAGGTAGTTTCCCTTCATCTTACTCAACCCTACTCCATGAATCACTAGCAATAATTCATCATCCTATATAATCATATGAAAATATGAACGAGCAGTATCATAGAAATTCAGTGAAGCAATGTAGATGTGAATATTTTTCTAGCAAACTCCATAGAGATGAAACCACCCCTTGAATCCATTTCATTATGATCAATAATCAAATTAATAGTAAATTAACATTGTAATCAATTCCAAATAAAACATCACTATTTATAAAAAATAACAACAATGGAGAATTAAATATATATCTTTACCATGTCACACACTGCTTGGACATGAACTATGTCTTTCACCTTCTTCAAGGATTTAGAAAGAATAGAGGAGTAGGAGGCTCTTCCTCCTAATGTGGTCTAGCATATCCATGAATGGAATTGAAATCTATATATTTGGGACCCTATATGACATGATTATATGAGACATGACACCTCCTTCAAAATCTACAATTTTGTCCCAGGAAGGACAATGGCCAACAAGAATCCAACTTTGACCATAAAAGTAAGGGATATGTACAATATGGAAATTTGATATTCTAAGTGTGTTGATGTTGATGTGACTCACACTGCCTCAAGTTTGAGGTTACTCAAAAAAATCTTGATGAAAACTAACAAAAATCATAATCAACATAATCCACATCAAGAACACAGCTCCACAATTTGTTGATTAAAATAATAATGATATTAACAACCATAGTATTTTTTACAAAAGGTCACCACAGTCATATATAAATTATTACAATAAAATAATGTTTGTCAGATGCATCACATTAAGGACATCATTACAAAACACATGTATATATTTTACTACTCATATAACTATGACATTGAAGACAATGGAGACATATCAAGATCTCAATTTAGGTACATATATAACAGCTTTCCCACCCACTCTATACATGGACAACAATAGGTCTCTAGCACTATACATAAACATCACTCAATCCTCAAATTTGTTCACCCAAACACCACCTACATCCAAGATTCCTTCTCCCAGACATCACCTACCTTAAGATCAAAGGTTGGAACCCAATGGGTTAATATTCTCCGCCACTTCTAGGAAAGATCTTCTAATCACCTCAAAAGATGTAGAAAAAAGGTGAGATTGAAAGTCCTAGAAATGTGATACAACATTGAAACATCTATTACAATTTTGGGGATATGAGGCATATATCTATAATTGTAAGAATTTAGATAATTGAACCACAATTTTTTTTAAATACATGCTTACTATACTATACCTATTCCATTAAGGGTAATTGGGAAAGATATTAAACAAAAATTACATATACTAGCAATTAGGAAATCACACCTCAAGAGCACGTCCATGCTTATTGCAAAAAAAAACATAAATAGATGTGTTGTACGACTGGATTACAAGTTTTATCATGCCTTTGACAATTTTTGTCTTATAACTCAAACAATTGGGTATACTTTTCAAAGCCATCTTAGCAATCCATATTAGATCCAAGGACATCCAAAATCCATTATATATCTCCACATAAACTTGAGTCAAAGAGAGGTAACCAAAATGTAGAGATATCACATGCCATTTCTACTATGGATATTTTCTTAAGATAGGATCTAAAAATCACACTTCTACCCAAGGTACACATGTCAAGTCATCAAATTTGGGCATTAACCCATCATGTAACATTTCAAATTACTTCAAACATTTTGTTATTGGACCTTTTCATGTCCCCCAACCCATTTTAAGAACATTGGGATATATATTCCTAACATCCTGATATATTCCCTAATATATAACTATGGTCATCTTCTCACAATTTAGATTGTTATAGAATTAACTCATTCTAATATTTTCCCTAACAATCCAGGGATATAGATCTATAGACACAGTGACCTAAATATGTAGCTTTCACTTGATTAATTAGATCCATAATCCAAATACTACCTCAAACAAGATACATATAAATGATGAGAGTCGAATATAGTTATTCATTACAATGTAACTTTAGAGGATATACAAATGTATAGTTGAAAAAATTCAATTTCTCAAGGAAGAGTAAAACTTCATATTCCTCAAGTACAATCATCATATGACAAAGGATCAGACACCAAATAGTTCTACATATGTCAACACTATTTTGAGGTTGGACTGCGTTCAACAGTATCACATTGAGCTATCATAAGATTATAAATCAATAGCATAATCCATTCATAGTAAATCTAGTTTCACATGATTTTATCATCATAAAGCCTAGTAAAAGGCGTAAAATACAGCTAAATCCACCCTTACAATAATAATGACATAAAACTCACATGTTAAAAGGACATAGAAATATATAAACTTTAAAGGCACCACTTTTTGCTCGTCCTTTTCAAAACTAACATAATCTATCTAAGAATGTATAAAACTAACATGTTCCTAGAATAAAAGTTGTATTCATACAGTGTGAAAGGAAAATGGAACTTCATATACTCATAATACTAGGATCAATGAGCACACATATTTCATATTTTAATGTTTTAGGAGATGTTATTCCTAGACCTCGATTTGCATGCATAAGGTAGGTACAAAAGTCTTCACAAATTGTATAACCACATTATATATAGTGTAAATGAGTCCACTTGGAGGCTTATACCCCACGAGACACACACCAATAGTCCCTGGGGTGGGTTTGCATCATCCTTCCTTTCTGTCAATTGATAACAGTTGGAATCCATTCTGTAGGCCGACAACTAATGGAAGCCATTGTGTCGATTCATATCTTTCTTCTCTTTTATCAATTTTTTACACTTTTCCATTCGAATGATTGGCAATCAATGGAAATTGAATGGCCACCTACAAGTGGTCTCCTTCCATTGGAAGTGTTGCATTTAATAAGAAGAGACTCTATTCGCCTTCCAATGATCGACCAAATTTCATCAACCAATGGTTGACGTGCACTCAATAACTAATGGAGACTCTACATGCATCATCCGATGGAATTGTGGACTAACCTAGAGTTACATAGATATAGAGGTGTCTTTGCATCCTATACATCCATTATTTCCACATTTCATGTTTATTTTGAGATCTAGTGAGATAAACTTCCAACCATGGAAGTTTTAGTTGTTTGTGACCTTTCAATTAATCAAGCATGATTGTAATTATTGTAAATTATGAGTATGAATAATGATTAAAGTATCAAAGGTTGTAGGTTATTGTTGGGTCACTATTACAAAACTGTGTAATTTGGGTTATTGTATTTGTGCAAGTACATGAACGTGTGCCAGTAGAAATGTATGCACATGCCTAAACCAAACCTTGTTATGTATGCGGCCATGCAGTTTGGGAATTACGAATTACATACTATGTTAGAAAACATTTCTACACGTTTCTATATAAAAAATGTCATGCATGACTCAATTATCTAAATCCTATATTATTTAATGTCCACTTGTGCCTATACTTTCTTGAGTTCTTCATGTATTTATATTTCCCCGAGCCAAAATACACAAGCACATTTATGTCATGATTAAAATTCAATATATATGTAAATATATATGATAAAAACACATAATAAAAATTTGGAGTAAAGTAATTACAGCAAGTAGACAAATGACATCAAGTATGCAATGCTTATTCCTTTATTGACCTTGGAAAAAAATCTTTGAGTAGGTGAAGGAAACTACAGAGCTTGATAGTTTGTATCGAGGAGCATATTGTTGGAAAAGGAAAAGGATTCAGACTGATGCCCTAGCTGGATTTAGACTTCAGTAGGAGTTGTCTTATGCTACCAATCCTAATAGGAGTCAAATCTAAAAGGGAAAGAAGATGATTCCCTATGTGTAACATGGTATTGGATTAGGAATTGGAGTAAGATTCCTAGTCGCAACCACATGTTATGGAGGTGTATAAATAGAGGCCCTAGGAGAAGAAATTGAGATATCCTACTGGTAGAGGTGTGATCCCTCTAGTTTCTTGTTGGTGTCTTCTGTGGTAGAAAATCTAAAAAAAAGAACAATTGGAGGATATCTCTTGGTTTATAAGAGAGGGTCAATGACTTTTCCTTGAATCAAAGTAGAGGATGATAGTCGGTGACACATTGGGTGCATTAACAGAGAAACTCTCTTGGTTGATAAGAGAGTGCCAACAACTTTGCATTAAAGCAAAGCAGTGGTTGGTGGTTATAGACTTTAGTGTTTCTGTAACACCCCTGACCTGGGTTATGACCTAACCCTGGAAGTTTTGCCTAAATATGTAATTAATATACTTGTGAACACTCCCTGGCATGTAATTAAGTTCCTCAGGAACATTTACTTTCAATTTTGCTCCTTTTTGTATAAAGTTGTAGCATTGTGTTATATGCAGGGACCTATGTGCAAATTACCCAGTTTAAGGATTGAACTTGCAAAATTCACAAGATAAGATGTTCCTTTGATGTTGAGACATCCTGAGAATGGTTATGGTAAAGTTTGAGGGATTTCCCAAGCTTGAGCACCAAGGTGCAGCTGTGGAAGCAATTCCCATGCTTAGAAACCCTAATTTGGGGTAAAGTGCAATTTACCCAAATTGAGGGGTCCAAGTTGTAATTCTTAATATCTAGAACATCTTTTATGACTCTTGTCATCATTTAGAGTAGAAATGATGAAAGGGATACATCATTTAATAATCAGATGAGAAAAATGACCTTTGTGATAGAAATCACCTAAAATGGGTATGAAACCCTTTCATGTATGTACCCTAGTTGAAGGTTGGATTCCTTTACCCCTAGATCTTGAGATTTCATGAGATTTGCATAAGGATAGATAGGTTTGGTCGTGCCTTTGAGCAAGGAGGGACCTAGATGTGATTTCCAATCTTGTGAGGTCCTTAGGGTGTAAAAGAGGCTAAAGTATATAAGCCCTTTTCCCTTGCAATTAAGTGAACGAACTTTCTTTCCTTCACTTCTCTTCCTTTCTTGCTCAAACGACCAAGGGTATCTCTGGAGCTCGGGGGGGGGGGGCGACCAACCTGTTCAAGGTAAGAAAACCCCACCTTCTAGCTCGAATTCATGGAGGAATTCACTTTCTAAGGTTGGTTTTATGGTTAGCTTACTTAGTCTTCTTGTTCTAGCCGACCAAAGCAACGTTTCCTTGGAGAATTCACCTCTGACCAAGTTGTGGAAGCTCAAGGACGCCATTAAAGCTTGGAGCTTGAAGGCTTGGAGCTCTAAGAGCAACCTTTAGGCGGGTTTTATAACTCTAAACTCATGCTTTATATGTATGCTTAATCCTTGCAATTTACTTGGTAAAATCTTCTTCTACCTCCCTTCTTCCTTGCACGTTTGCAAGCATAACAGTGGGGAAACCGACCTTGCTAGAGGTTGAAGATGAGGGGCGTGATTCCCTATGTTACTTTTTCAAACGACCTTGGACCCTTTTGGTCCAAACGGTTGCAAACCGTTTGGGTTCAAACGGTTTCAAACCGTTTTCTCTCAAACGGTCTTGCAAGACCGTTTGGATTGAAACGGTCTCAAGACCATTCGAAAGAGTTGACCAAGGGATGACCGTTTGAGGGTCTGTTCCTAACATATTGAATTTCATCTCTGCAAATAATCAAAGTCTAATTCTTAACCAATTGAGAGTTGAAGGCACTTCAACATGAAACCTTAATCGGGTGAAAAAGTGCTGATTTAACATATAGATCTTGTTGAGTTTTGGGTTGAAGGACCCAAACGGTCTCAAGACCATTTTAGGATTCCTCCAAACGGTCCTAAGACCGTGTGGGCACAACTCAAGACCGTTTTAAGGTCTAGGGTTGAGTTAATCTAATGGTTTGAGGGTCCAATTGTAGGAAATTGATGAATTGATGAAAATTTCTGATTTTGACCTAATTGGACTTCAACCTTAGTCAAAACGACTTGGATTTTGGTCAAACTTTGGGCAAACGGTCGCAAGACCGTTTGGATGATGTCCAAACGACCTCAAGACCGTTTGGGCCAAGTTTGAGCCCAATTGGGGGTCAATTGATAGGTTCAACCTTGAATTGATTCACATTGTTGAACATTGATGACCAATCGATTTGGAACCCTATTTGAGGAGGATTGAACCCTAATTGGCTTGCAATTGAGGGTCAATTGGATGTCTAAGTAGTTAAGGTTAACCCTAATTGAATCAATTTATAAGTGGTTAGCATAGCTTTAACCAATTGAGGGCTTCAACACACATATCCATGAACATTGGTAACCTTTGAACCCCTTTGGAGGTCCAAACGGTTTGAGCTCATTTGGACCAAACGGTCTCAAGACCATTTGGATCCAAATGGTCTCAAGACCGTTTGAGACCAAACGGTCTCAAGACCATTTGGGGCCAAACGGTCTCAAGACCGTTTGGGCTCAAACGACCTCAGGATCGTTTGGTCCAATCGATCTCAAGTAAGTTTGATCAAACGGTCTCAAACCGATTGAAGCTCCAAACGGTTTGGAAGTCAACCCTTCCAAACGGTCTTCACCTCCAAACGGTCTCAAGACCGTTTGGGGTCAAACGGTCTCAAGACCGTTTGGGTGGTTGAAACCGTTTGAAGGTTGAAACCGTTTGGAGATTGGTGATGGTTTGTACTTAACCATTTGATGATGTAATTAGTTCAATGATGATTCAATCTAAACCCTAATGGTAACCTAGGTCATTAAGGGACTATGTGATTAGTGAGTTAACCCATGATGGTAATCATGTGGCAAATTACCAAAATACCCTTGAGGGGTCTAAAGGGGTAAAACCTTGTTCTAATTAAACCCTAATCACATGATGTTGATGTTTTGGATCATGTTAGTCAATGGAGACTTATCTCAACCTGATCTAGAGTGGTGTTGTCACCATCTACTAGTGAGAGGAGAGAGAAAGTATCCTAGAGAGAGAAAGTACCCTTATTAGGAGGAAACTCTAGTGAGATACTTCATTTTACACATGAATGTGCATGATTAGGGAATGACCCACCTATGTGAGGTCATGGAAACCCTAAATATGATATCTAATGGATCTTAATCTTAATTAAGAGTCTTAATGATGATGTTTCTCTTGCATGATGATGTAATGAGTACCATTCACCATGGTGTGAATAGTAAACCCTAATTTTAGGGTGATGACTTGAAAGATGAATAGTAAACCCTAAATTGTTGAATTGTTTACTATTATCTATTGAACTAACCATGCAGGTTATCATGAGATAATGGTCATACCCAGGTATGAAATACCATGTTATATTCATTGAAAGCATGTCTTAAGCTTTATGAATAGTGAATCATCTTGATGCACTGCTAAGTGACATCTTTTATGATTTATGGGCTGTAAGAGCCATAAACACCATCAAGGTCATGCTTGACAGATGACTTGTGATGAGATAATTGAGAACTGGTAATTGAAATGAGTTAGGCCTGCTACATTTTAGTATTCTCATATATAGCTGTGATGCTAATGTTTTTGTATGATGATATGAATACTGAATGTACCTAACTAATCAAGTGAAATGTAGAGCCCTGATCATAGATCCATCATTGTCAGAGTCTAAATGATGGTGAAACAGGTTTTCCTCAGGGAACTCCTGGATCACATACTTTTGAGTATGTGGGGTACATGGATGTGTAGAACCTTACATCCTAGTGTAGGTATTTGATGTAGATTCTTGTAGTCCGTCATACCTTCACTATAAAAGAAAAGGTGAGAGGATGATGTAGATTCTAGTAGTCCATCAGACCACACCATAAAGTCCTAAAGGTGAGATGTATCTCTACACTCCCTTAAAGACACAAATACCGCATCGATAAAAGATAAACAAGAAATCTTCCGATGACGAAGAGGGTACAGAACGCCACTGTAACTCTAAAATAGCGAAGGTCCAGTTTACCCTGGAGAGCTATAACAAAAGATATCCCGCCAGATATCTAACATTCGATCCTCTAACTGACTGAGGAAGATGAGGTCATAAGAATTCGGCTCTTTTAATGACCTATGTATGATACTGATGCGACTTCTTAGTGATCAGTTGGGGTATGAGTGGTAAGCCTCATCTCCACAGGGCATAACAACAATGTTTGAAAAACATAATCAACAGCATAGTATATCTGTTAGAGTTATCTACGAGTTATTCGATTGATGTTACCTTGAATATCATAGATGTTCTCATATTTTAATATTGATTGAACTCTTGCTTATCATCAGAACTGCTAGTGAATATCTTGAAGGCTCTTATTGCTTTAGTTATTCCTTGCTTTGCTTATAAAGCCTAGTGGAGAGTTATAACTCTCGCTGGGGCAATTATGTATAATTGTCTCACCCCGTAGACTTCTACTTTTTAGGTGGTCGTCGAAGACGGAGGAACAAGAATACAGGTGACCAATCCCAGCAACAGTAGCATCAGGAGCAGTAAATATCTCAGGTGGAGATCTAGCCTGCTTCATGGTGTAGTTAGAGTCAAGTCCTATGTGTCCTCTGTACTCTCAGGTCCTGGAGTGTTTTGGAGTATGAATTCTTGAGAATTTTTGTATCATGTTGTATATAATTACTCAAGAAGTAATTGTCAGTGATGTAAACAGTTAAATCCTTTTTCTATGGAAAAGGTTTGTGGTTTCAGGCTCTTGTCTCGAAAAGTTTTAATTTCCCGTGATTTTTGTCTTCCGCTGTTTACCGATTGCTACCGTACACGTTTAAATCGGGATTAATTCGTGGTTTGGAGATCGGAGCCCACAATTAAGTGGTATCAGAGCTCTAGGTTCGCCGAGTCTACAGAGGCATATGACTTAGGAAGTCGAGTCTATCTTTAGTATTCCTTCCTTATCTAATAGAATCTTCTACTCCTCAGGAGAAGAAGATACTTAAGATGTCAGAACCACATGATGAGAATGTGGAAGAAAGTAGTGCCAGTGCACCTCAAGGTGGTGCAGGAGTGCCAGAGGTGGAACAGCCTGTACCAGAACAACCTAGAGAGCCACCCCAGTTTAACCCAGCTGACATGGGTAACCCAGCAGTCCAGACAATGTTTGGGCAGTTTATGACTGCCATGACACACATAACCGACAGGTTGCCTATGCCTGCACCTAGGGCACCTGTCTAGCCTGAGGGGCAAGGTATCGGGAAGACGTTCGAGCGACTACGTCGTGTCGGAGCTACCGAGTACCATGGGACTGTAGACCCCGCAGATGCTGATCTGTGGTTGACAGAGCTGGAGAAGGCTTTTAGGATCCTCAACATTCCTGAAGCTGAGAAGGTTAGACATGCTGTCTATCTTCTCAAAGGAAGTGCTGGTCACTGGTGGACCATGGAAGAGCAGAAGAGATCTGGAATAGAGATCTCGTGGGAAGATTTTCGGCGGGAGTTTGTCCAAATATATTTCCCAAAGACCTTCCTAGACGAGAAGATCTCTCAGTTTGAGAGACTGAGACAGGGTATGATGAACATTAGCGAGTATGAAGCTAAGTTTATGGAGTTGTTGCGGTTCTGTCCGCACATGGCTGCTACGGATGAAGAGAGAATCAGGAGATTTGAGAAGGGGTTGAATGCTGACATGTCTACCCCAGTGTCTGCCTTAGAGAACCGAGAGAGATTCTCTACCTTCGTTGAGTCAGTCTGAAGGATAGAGAGATATGTGGTTGAGAAGAGGCAAACACAGAAAAGGTATCCACAGTTCCAGGGTTCTTCATCTATGGACTTTAAGAAATCTAGATCCTTTGCACCTAACCCCCCACCATCTAGATCTAGTCCTCAGACTCAGTGGTCTCCTAGTAGAGGTAGAGGAAGAGGACAACCACCTCGGGGGACACAGAGTTCTGCATCAATGTCTGCTACCGGACCACAAAGACCGCAAGAAGGAAGATGCTACAACTGTGGTAAGGTGGGACATTTGATGAAGGACTGCCGATCTAGGCCTGTCAGTGTGACACAGCCTCCGAGACAAGGACAACAGGGATCACAGGGAGGACAATCTCAAGGAACAGGTCGAGGACGCGGGCAAGCGTCTCAAGCTGGATCATCAGCACCACCTCAACAACAGGCTACGGCGAGGTTCTATGCTATGAACCCACCAGAGGCAGTGGTCAATCCACAAGTAGTGACAGGTCAGATGGAACTTTTATATTCTGATATGTCTAAATCTTGTGTAGTATCTGTTTTGATTGACCCGGGTGCTACACACTCTTTCATCACTCGAAGAGTGATTCGTAACTGCAATATGATAACTAGTCATAGGGCAAATAAGTTGTTGTTGGAGACTTCGTTGAGTGGGTCTGCTATTCTGCAAGAAGTATGCCCTCCTTGTGTACTTTCCTTTTCTAAGAATCGCATTCAAGTGGATATTATACCGCTTGATATGCAAGGATTTGATATAATCCTAGGGATGGATACCTTGGAAAGGTATCGAGTTGTCTTGGATTGTGAGTCCAAGCTGGATGTGTTTGCTGATGAAAGCAACACATGGATCTTTCAAGGTGAAAGAAAGATTCTGCCCACCTGTCTTGTATCAGCTATGGTTGCTGATAAGTTGATGAGGCAAGGATGCTACGCATTCTTAGCCCATGTGGTAGATGTTACCAAGGAGAGTTCCAACCCTGCTGAAATTCCGATAGTCAGGGAATTCGAGGATGTGTTTCCCGAAGAACTTCCTGGTATACCACCACCCCGGGAAATTGATTTTGAGATCAATTTAGTCCCAGATACGAAACCCATAGCCCAGACTCCGTATAGGATGGCGCCTGCTGAGATGGCAGAACTCAAGAAATAGCTTCAAGAGTTACTTGAGAAGGGTTTCATCCGACCGAGTACCTCACCTTGGGGTGCTCCGGTTTTGTTCGTTAAAAAGAAAGATGGATCGATGCGGTTATGCATTGATTATAGACAACTCAATAAAGTAACAATAAAGAATAAGTATCCTTTGCCGAGGATTGATGATCTTTTCGACCAGTTGCGTGGTGCAACAGTCTTTTCCAAGATAGACTTAAGGTCTGGATATCATCAAATCCGCATTAAGGACAGTGACATATCCAAGTCTGCCTTTAGGACAAGATATGGTCACTATGAGTTCATGGTAATGTCGTTTGGACTAACCAATGCACCAGCTGCATTCATGGAACTCATGAATAGAGTCTTTCGACCTTTTCTTGATCAGTGTGTTGTCGTTTTCATCGATGACATACTGATTTATAGTAAGGATGCTCAGCAACATGAGCAACACCTTCGCCAGACTTTGACCTTGCTAAGGGAACATAAGCTATACGCTAAGTTTAGCAAGTGTGAGTTCTGGTTATCTGAAGTGTCTTTTCTTGGACATGTGGTTTCTGCCTCGAGAATTCGTGTTGACCCTGCAAAGATAGAATCTGTTCTGCAGTGGGAACAACCGAAGACACCGGCGGAGATTAGAAGTTTCTTGGGGTTAGCTAGCTATTATCGAAGGTTTATTAAGAATTTCAGTTCTATAGCCTTACCTTTGACCAAGTTAACCCGAAAGGATGTTCCTTTTGCTTGGAGTGATAAGTGTCAACAGTCTTTTCAGCTGTTGAAGGAGAGGTTAACAAGTGCACCTGTGCTTGTGTTACCTGAGCAAGGAAAGGAATATATAATCTTTTGTGATGCCTCCAAGAATGGACTTGGATGTGTGTTGATGCAGGATAAACAAGTGATTTCTTTTGCTTCCCGACAGCTTAAGAAACACGAGGAGAATTATCCGACACACGATCTAGAGTTAGCTGCTGTGGTCCATGCTTTGAAAATCTGGAGACATTATCTCTACGGAGAAACTTTTCAGATTTTCACAGACCACAAGAACCTTAAGTACATCTTCACTCAGCATGAGCTTAATATGAGGCAACGTCGCTGGATGGAGTTAATCAAGGACTACAATTGTACAATTGATTACCATCCGGGCAAAGCCAATGTGGTTGCTGATGCCTTGAGTAGGAAATCAGCAACATCAACCATGGATAGGGCACAACTAAGTTCCTTAGTATGCTCTAGAAGAGATATGCTTATCTCTTTAAGGCAAGACAATGTGCAGTTGAAGGCATCATTGTTAGCTGGTCTGTTAGCTGAGATGCAGATTAAACCTACCTTAAGAGAGCAGATAAAGGAGGCACAACAAGTAGATGTTTTTGTACAGCAGATTAGATCTGAGTTTGGAGATGAGAAGCGAGAAGGTTTTCATGAGTCAGATGACCAGATGGCATGCTATCATGGAAGGATGATAGTGCCAGATGTGGACAACCTGAGGAAGTTAGTCCTGGAAGAAGCTCATTCTTCAATGTATGCTATGCATCCAGGGAGCACCAAGATGTATCGAAACTTGAAGGATATGTATTGGTGGCCTGGGATGAAGAAGGATGTAGCTGAGTTTGTTCTGAGGTGTCCTGTGTGTCAGCAGGTCAAGGCTGAACACCAGAGACCTGCAGGAACAATGCAACCCTTACCCATACCACAGTGGAAGTGGGACCATGTGACCATGGACTTTGTTGTTGGCCTACCTAGGACAAACAAAGGACATGATTCCATTTGGGTAATTGTTGATAGGTTGACAAAGACAGCGCATTTCTTACCTGTCAAAACAACCTATTCTACTGAAAGGTTATCCCAGATATATGTTCAAGAGATAGTGCGGTTGCACGGAGTTCCTGTCACTATAGTTTCTGACAGAGGTCCCCAGTTTACAAGTCACTTTTGGGAACAGTTACACAGAGCCCTAGGCACCAAGCTAAGGTTTAGTACAGCCTTTCATCCCCAGACTGATGGACAGTCAGAAAGAACTATACAGACCTTAGAAGATCTGTTGAGAGCATGTGTTCTCCAGTTTACCGGGAGTTGGGATCTACATCTAAGCTTGATAGAGTTTGCCTATAACAATAGCTATCAACATAGCATTGATATGGCACCATATGAAGCCTTATATGGTAGACGTTGTAGATCACCCTTGTGTTGGTATGAAACTGGTGAGCACCAGTTGTTAGGCCCTGATCTTGTGCAGCAAACTACAGAAAAGATTAAAGTAATACAACAACATCTTAAGACTGCACAAGATAGACAGAAATTATATGCCGATAAACGTCGTAGACCCCTAGAATTCCAGGTTGGAGACAGAGTGTATCTCAAGGTCTCACCTTGGAAAGGAGTCCTTCGTTTTGGGAAGAAAGTAAAGTTAGCTCCTAGATTTATGGGACCTTATCCAATTGTTGAAAAAGTTGGAAAGGTGGCCTATAGACTAGAGTTACCTCAGGAGTTGCAGAAGCTGCACCCTGTGTTTCACATTTCCATGCTGAGGAAATGTCATCCAGATACCGAGTCAATTCTACAACCTATGGAAGTAGAATTGAATGAAGATATAACATATGAGGAGGGACCAGTGTCAATCCTCGATAAAAGAACTAAAAAGTTAAAGAAGAGGGATATAAGCCTTGTAAAAGTCCTCTGGAACCATTGTGGTGTTGAAGAAGCCACTTGGAAACTAGAAGATGAAATGAGAAGAAAATATCCTGCTCTTTTCTTATAATATGCTTTATCGATTTCGGGGACGAAATCCTTTTGAAGGGGTAAAGAATTTGTAACACCCCTGACCTGGGTTATGACCTAACCCTGGAAGTTTTTCCTAAATATGCAATTAATATACTTGTGAACACTCCCTGGCATGTAATTAAGTTCCTCAGGAACATTTACTTTCAATTTTGCTCCTTTTTGTATAAAGTTGTAGCATTGTGTTATATGCAGGGACCTATGTGCAAATTACCCAGTTTAAGGATTGAACTTGCAAAATTCACAAGATAAGATGTTCCTTTGATGTTGAGACATCATGAGAATGGTTATGGTAAAGTTTGAGGGATTTCCCAAGCTTGAGCACCAAGGTGCAGCTGTGGAAGCAATTCCCATGCTTAGAAACCCTAATTTGGGGTAAAGTGCAATTTACCCAAATTGAGGGGTCCAAGTTGTAATTCTTAATATCTAGAACATCTTTTATGACTCTTTTCATCATTTAGAGTAGAAATGATGAAAGGGATACATCATTTAATAATCAAATGAGAAAAATGACCTTTGTGATAGAAATCACCTAAAATGGGTATGAAACCCTTTCATGTATGTACCCTAGTTGAAGGTTGGATTCCTTTACCCCTAGATCTTGAGATTTCATGAGATTTGCATAAGGATAGATAGGTTTGGTCGTGCCTTTGAGCAAGGAGGGACCTAGATGTGATTTCCAATCTTGTGAGGTCCTTAGGGTGTAAAAGAGGCTAAAGTATATAAGCCCTTTTCCCTTGCAATTAAGTGAACGAACTTTCTTTCCTTCACTTCTCTTCCTTTCTTGCTCAAACGACCAAGGGTAGCTCTGGAGCTCAGGGGGGGGCGACCAACCTGTTCAAGGTAAGAAAACCCCACCTTCTAGCTCGAATTCATGGAGGAATTCACTTTCTAAGGTTGGTTTTATGGTTAGCTTACTTAGTCTTCTTGTTCTAGCCGACCAAAGCAACGTTTCCTTGGAGAATTCACCTCTGACCAAGTTGTGGAAGCTCAAGGACGCCATTAAAGCTTGGAGCTTGAAGGATTGGAGCTCTAAGATCAACCTTTAGGCGGGTTTTATAACTCTAAACTCATGCTTTATATGTATGCTTAATCCTTGCAATTTACTTGGTAAAATCTTCTTCTACCTCCCTTCTTCCTTGCACGTTTGCAAGCATAACAGTGGGGAAACCGACCTTGCTAGAGGTTGAAGATGAGGGGCGTGATTCCCTATGTTACTTTTTCAAACGACCTTGGACCCTTTTGGTCCAAACGGTTGCAAACCGTTTGGGTTCAAACGGTTTCAAACCGTTTGCTCTCAAACGGTCTTGCAAGACCGTTTGGATTGAAACGGTCTCAAGACCATTTGAAAGAGTTGACCAAGGGATGACCGTTTGAGGGTCTGTTCCTAACATATTGAATTTCATCTCTGCAAAGAATCAAAGTCTAATTCTTAACCAATTGAGAGTTGAAGGCACTTCAACATGAAACCTTAATCGGGTGAAAAGTGCTGATTTAACATATAGATCTTGTTGAGTTTTGGGTTGAAGGACCCAAATGGTCTCAAGACCGTTTGAGGATTCCTCCAAACGGTCCTAAGACCGTTTGGGCACAACTCAAGACCGTTTGAAGGTCTAGGGTTGAGTTAATCTAATGGTTTGAGGGTCCAATTGTAGGAAATTGATGAATTGATGAAAATTGCTGATTTTGACCTAATTGGACTTCAACCTTAGTCAAAACGACTTGGATTTTGGTCAAACTTTGGGAAAACGGTCTCAAGACCGTTTGGATGATGTCCAAACGACCTCAAGACCGTTTGGGCCAAGTTTGAGCCCAATTGGGGGTCAATTGATAGGTTCAACCTTGAATTGATTCACATTGTTGAACATTGATGACCAATCGATTTGGAACCCTATTTGAGGAGGATTGAACCCTAATTGTCTTGCAATTGAGGGTCAATTGGATGTCTAAGTAGTTAAGGTTAACCCTAATTGAATCAATTTATAAGTGGTTAGCATAGCTTTAACCAATTGAGGGCTTCAACACACATATCCATGAACATTGGTAACCTTTGAACCCCTTTGGAGGTCCAAACGGTTTGAGCTCATTTGGACCAAACGGTCTCAAGACCGTTTGGATCCAAAAGGTCTCAAGACCGTTTGAGACCAAACGGTCTCAAGACCGTTTGGGCTCAAACGACCTCAGGATCGTTTGGTCCAATCGATCTCAAGTAAGTTTGATCAAACGGTCTCAAACCGATTGAAGCTCCAAACGGTTTGGAAGTCAACCCTTCCAAACGGTCTTCACCTCCAAACGGTATCAAGACCGTTTGGATCCAAATGGTCTCAAGACCGTTTGGGGTCAAACGGTCTCAAGACCGTTTGGGTGGTTGAAACCGTTTGAAGGTTGAAACCGTTTGGAGATTGGTGATGGGTGATGGTTTGTACTTAACCATTTGATGATATAATTAGTTCAATGATGATTCAATCTAAACCCTAATGGTAACCTAGGTCATTAAGGGACTATGTGATTAGTGAGTTAACCCATGATGGTAATCATGTGGCAAATTACCAAAATACCCTTGAGGGGTCTAAAGGGGTAAAACCTTGTTCTAATCAAACCCTAATCACATGATGTTGATGTTTTGGATCATGTTAGTCAATGGAGACTTATCTCAACCTGATCTAGAGTGGTGTTGTCACCATCTACTAGTGAGAGGAGAGAGAAAGTATCCTAGAGAGAGAAAGTACCCTTATTAGGAGGAAACTCTAGTGAGATACTTCATTTTACACATGAATGTGCATGATTAGGGAATGACCCACCTATGTGAGGTCATGGAAACCCTAAATATGATAACTAATGGATCTTAATCTTAATTAAGAGTCTTAATGATGATGTTTCTCTTGCATGATGATGTAATGAGTACCATTCACCATGGTGTGAATAGTAAACCCTAATTTTAGGGTGATGACTTGAAAGATGAATAGTAAACCCTAAATTGTTGAATTGTTTACTATTATCTGTTGAACTAACCATGCAGGTTATCATGAGATAATGGTCATACCCAGGTATGAAATACCATGTTATATTCATTGAAAGCATGTCTTAAGCTTTATGAATAGTGAATCATCTTGATGCACTGCTAAGTGACATCTTTTGTGATTTATGGGCTGTAAGAGCCATAAACACCATCAAGGTCATGCTTGACAGATGACTTGTGATGAGATAATTGAGAACTGGTAATTGAAATGAGTTAGGCCTGCTACATTTTAGTATTCTCATATATAGCTGTGATGCTAATGTTTTTTTATGATGATATGAATACTGAATGTACCTAACTAATCAAGTGAAATGTAGAGCCCTGATCATAGATCCATCATTGTCAGAGTCTAAATGATGGTGAAACAGGTTTTCCTCAGGGAACTCCTGGATCACATACTTTTGAGTATGTGGGGTACATGGATGTGTAGAACCTTACATCCTAGTGTAGGTATTTGATGTAGATTCTTGTAGTCCATCATACCTTCACTATAAAAGAAAAGGTGAGAGGATGATGTAGATTCTAGTAGTCCATCAGACCCCACCATAAAGTCCTAAAGGTGAGATGTATCTCTACACTCCCTTAAAGACACAAATACCGCATCGATAAAAGATAAACAAGAAATCTTCCGATGACAAAGAGGATATAGAACGCCACTGTAACTCTAAAATAGCGAAGGTCCAGTTTACCCTGGAGAGCTATAACAAAAGATATCCCGCCAGATATCTAACATTCGATCCTCTAACTGACTGAGGAAGATGAGGTCATAAGAATCCGGCTTTTTTAATGACCTATGTATGATACTGATGCGACTTCTTAGCGATCAGTTGGGGTATGAGTGGTAAGCCTCATCTCCACAGGGCATAACAATAATGTTTGAAAAACATAATCAACAGCATAGTATATCTGTTAGAGTTATCTACGAGTTATTCGATTGATGTTACCTTGAATAGCATAGATGTTCTCATATTTTAATATTGATTGAACTCTTGCTTATCATCAGAACTGCTAGTGAATATCTTGAAGGCTCTTATTGCTTTAGTTATTCCTTGCTTTGCTTATAAAGCCTAGTGGAGAGTTATAACTCTCGCTGGGGCAATTATGTATAATTGTCTCACCCCGTAGACTTCTACTTTTTAGGTGGTCGTCGAAGACGGAGGAACAAGAATACAGGTGACCAATCCCAGCAACAGCAGCATCAGGAGCAGTAAATATCTCAGGTGGAGATCTAGCCTGCTTCATGGTGTAGTTAGAGTCAAGTCCTATGTGTCCTCTGTACTCTCAGGTCCTGGAGTGTTTTGGAGTATGAATTCTTGAGAATTTTTGTATCATGTTGTATATAATTACTCAAGAAGTAATTGTCAGTGATGTAAACAGTTAAATCCTTTTTCTATGGAAAAGGTTTGTGGTTTCAGGTTCTTGTCTCGAAAAGTTTTAATTTCCCGTGATTTTTGTCTTCCGCTGTTTACCGATTGCTACCGTACACGTTTAAATCGGGATTAATTCGTGGTTTGGAGATCGGAGCCCACAGTTTCCACAGTGGTAATGGTCTGACCCAATCAGAAGTCACAATGGAAACAAGTAGTCCCTATCAATGACAACGGTGGCGTGAAGAGATCAAGTTAAGATGGTGGTTTTGTACATATTGGGTGTTATTCTCTTCTTCCTCTTCTTTGTTCTTGTGTGGGGAGAGATATCCAGATTTAGGGGTAATGAAATCCAGGTGGTGTGAGTTTTAATCTTAACTACATAGTGCTTGTTGGACGATATTGCCCCGTGGTTTTTCTCTTCTCATCTTGAGGAGAGTTTTCCACATTAAATCTGGTGTTTCTTCTTTGGGTTTATATGCTTGTTGGTAACACTTACACAACAAATTGTCATCACATCCAGGACCATATTGGTACAACATCCCCAACAAGTGGTATCAAAGCACATGCTATAGATATTGGTCCAGATGGGAAAGGATAAAGATGCCATGATGATAAAGATGACAAGTACAAATTGAAAGATATGGAAACCCAAGATGGAGGATATTCACTATTGCAAAGATATGTATGACCCGATAGAGGGAAAAAAGATAGAGAGTACGCCTGATGCAGACTAAAAGAAATTAATTAGGGAGATCGTAAGTACAGTGTGAAAGTGGATTGTCATTTCCATATTCCATCATGTCTCAGAAGAGATCGATGTCAACGATCTATGTAAGAAGCTCAAGAAATTATATGAGTAGAAGATCGCCACAAATAAATCTTTCTTGATTAGAATATTGGTGAACCTAAAGTACCAGGATGATACAAGCATCACAGAGCATATGAACGAATTCCAAAGCCTTGTAAATCAACTAGGGTCCATGAAGATGGTTCTTGATGATGAATTATAGGCTCTACTTCTTCTAGGATCATTACCTGACAGTTGGGAGACGCTCGTAGTGACAGTCAACAATTATGCATTAGAAGGAAAGTTGACATTTGACCAGGTAAAGAGTAGTCTACTAAATGTGGAGACTCGATGATGAGTCTCAGGTGATAGCAGATCAAAGGTGCACTTTAGGAGAGAAAGGGTGCAGATAGAGTGAGAGATCATGGTAGACCCAAGAGCTACAGTGAGTCCTAGGACCACAGGAAGTCTCGTGGTAGATCCAAATCAAAGAGTAGTAGGGGATGCTTCCATTGTGGCAAGTTGGGTCATTTCAAAAGGAATTGCAAGGTTTGGAAAAAGAAACATGGTTCTGAAGAAAAAGACAAGCAAGATGACAACAAGAATACTTCATCGACAATCTCAGATGACAAGGATGATGATGATGATGTGGTCTTGACAGTCCAAGAGCAATGTTTGCATGCTGAGGATGATGATTCTGAGTGGGTGGTGGATATTGTAGATTTTTATTATGATTCACCAAGTAAGGAATTTTTCACTTCATATAGGAGGGGAGACTTCGGGAGGGTGAAAATGAAAAATTCCAGCTTCTCCAATATTATCGGGATTGGAGACATTTGTGTTCAAACAAGTTTCAGTTCCACAGTCACACTGAAGGATGTTCGTTATGTTCTGGATTTGTTTATGCGTTTGATGTCTAGTTCATTCTTTGATAGAGAAGGTTGTCATCTATATTTTGGTGGTGGGAAATGCAACATAACAAGGGGGCTTTAGTTATTGTATGGGGCCAATTGTGTTGCGCATTGTACAAGACCCAGCTTAATGTGCTCAAAGGTACACACACACACACACACACACACATATATATATATATATATATTTGTATATATTGTATATATATATGTATATTTGTATATATGTATATATATGTATATATATGTATATATATGTATATATATATATATGTATATATGTATATATATATGTATATGTATATGTATATGTATATGTATATATCTATATATATATGTATATATATATGAATATATATATGTATATATATATGTATATATAAGTATGTATATATATATATATGTATATGTATATGTATATATATGTATATGTATATGTATATGTATATATATGTGTGTGTATATATATGTATATATATGTATATTTATATATATATATATGTATATATATATATGTATATATATATATGTGTGTGTGTGTGTGTGTATATATATATGTAGTTGAGGGTCAGTAGACATATCTATGGCATAGACGGCTAGGAACACATGAGTCAGAAAGACTTGAAGCTTCTATCAAAGAAAAGATTGATTCCTTATGGGAAGGACATTGGTCTCAGTTCATGTCATACATCTCATATAGGAAAGAATCAATGAGTTTCTTTCAAGACAAGATCAAAGGTGAAGTCATAGCTTCTACAACTAGTTCATTAAGATGTCTGTAAACCTGTTGAGGTGGCTTCATTTGGTGGCAATTGGTATTTTGTCACATTTTGATGATGTATCTAGGAAGGTGTGGTCCTACTTGATAAAGACCAAAAATTATGTCTTTTAGTGTTTTCAAAATTTTCATGCCATGGTGGAGAGGGAGATAGAGAAAAAGATGAAGTGTCTCTACATGGATAATGGAGGAGACTACACCTTCAAGGAGTTCCAAGATTACTGTGGGTAGCACATAATACAACATGAAAGGACAGAGCCCGGTACACCACATCATAATGGTACAACTGAGAGGATGAACTATATCATAGTGGAGAAATTCATACGCATGTTGAAGACTACAAAGTTGCCAAAGGCATTCTGGGGTGAGGCAATGGGTACTTCCTTATGTCTAATTAATTGATCTCCATAAGTGCCTTTGGGTTTTGATATACCTGAGAAGGTATGGACAACAAAGGATGCATCCTATGCTCGTTTGTGGGTATTTGGGTTTGCTAGGCTTATGCACATGTTTCAAAGGAAAAGAGGTAAGAGCTAGATGATAAACAGGTGGGATGTATCTTTCTTGGATATGGAGACAAGCAGTTTGGCTATAGGTTATGGGACCTTGTGAAAAAGGCCATGAGCAGACAAAGATGTGACTTTTTGTAAGAGACAGATGGTGACAGAGTCTGGAGTGATGATTCAAAGGATGTAGGATCAGGTGATAGTTCTTCTAATGATGAGTATGAGGATGCTTTAGGTTCTTCACATGTGTAGTCTTCAAATGCTGAAGAAGAGCAACATTCTCACCCTAAGCAGTAGAGTGATAGCACATCAAGTGTTCCATTCCAGATGCATAGATGAGTGGTATAGACTCACAACCAGAGATTTCTAGGTAGGGGGAGCAAGATCATCACTAGGTAGAGTCCTCAGAGTAGTAGTTGAGGAGGTCTGACAGAGTTTGTCATCCTTCATCTAGATATCTGACATCTCAGTATATTCTCCTTATTGATCATGGGGAGCAAGAGACTTTTCAAGATGCACTAACTCATAGAAACATAGCACAATGTCCTTAGGCAGTGTGGGAGGAGATGTCTTCTTTGCATAAGAATGATACCTATGAGTTTGTAGTGCTTCCCAAGGGCCGGAGAGGACTAAAGTCCAACTAGGACTATGAGATGAAGAAAGATGACAACAGCAAGGATATCAGATATAAAGCCAGACTAGTTGTCAAGGGATTTGGTCAATGATTGGGGGAGCATCATCAAAAGGTTTCTGAACCTTGGTACAAAAGGTCAGAAACAAGGTTCTTATATAGGATGGCTTGACTTATCAATTAGGAGGAGCTAAAAAAGTTTCAGAAGTGGGCATGGAGAGAGAAGAAGTGCTTCCAAGATACTTCTTCTCAATTTCTTGAGAATAAAGTGAAGTAATGATGAGACTTCAAGAAGATGGATGAAAATGGCAGATGGATGGCATGCTTGAAGATAATTGACTCATCACATGTGGTTATGGGCTCCACAAGGTACTCCAGATGATTATTGAAGACAACATCCCCCTCATGGGTTGGAGGGTGAGATTGTTAGGAAAAGAAAAGGATTCCGACCCATGTCCTAGTTGAATTTGGACTTGAGTAGGATTTGGTTGTGCTACCAATCCTAATAGGGGTCAAATCTAAAAGGGAAAGAATACATTTTCCTATGTGCAAAATGGTATTGGATTAGGAAATTGAGTAGGATCCCTAGTTGCAATCACATGTTATGGAGGCCTATAAATACATGCCTTGAGGGAAGCCATTGAGACATCCCACTGACTGAGATGTGATCCCTCTAGTTGTTCTTGGTGCCTTCTGTGGTAGAAGATCCAGAAAACAAGAACAACTGAAGGATATCTCTTGGTTGATAAGAGAGGGTCAACAACTTTGCCTTGAAGTGAAGTACAGATTGACAATTGGTGACACATTTGGTGTATTGATAGAGAAACTCTCTTGGTTGATAAGAGAGGGCCAATGAATTTGCATTCAAGAAAAGTAGTGGTTGGCGGTTACAGACATAGTGTTGCCATAGTTGCAACGGTCCAACCCAATTAGCAGTAACAACAGCATCAAGCAGTCCCCAGCAACAACAACGGCATCATGAGGAGATCAAATAAAGAGGGAGGTTTTGTACACATTGGGTGTGATTCTCTACTTCGTCATCTTTCTTCTCGTGTTGGGAGGGACACACAGATTTAGGAATAATTAAATTTGGATAGTGTGAGTTGTAATCTTAACTACATAGTATTTGTTGGCTGGTATTGCCCCATGATTTTTTTCTTCTCGTCTTGAGGAGAGTTTTCCACGTCAAATTTGGTGTTTCTTCTTTTGGTTTATACATTTGTCAGTAATGCTTCTGCAATAAGTTCTCATCACATTTGAGACTATATCGGTACAACATCCTCAACATATATTTTGACTTAAATAAATAATGCATCTTCCTTGTAAACAATACTCCTAAGTTTCTATCAATCTTTGAAAACCATGAAAACAAATAAAATATCAAATTAATATGTATTTTAATATCTAAAACATCGCCACAATATTGATACACAAACTACTCAAGATAATATAAATATGCATTATTTATTTACAAAACAGTTTATCATTTATTCATAGAGGAAAATGTAAGGGGACAAAGTAGTTGTAAGACCTACATATGATCAAAACTCACTTAATGATGTTTATAATCACATTGTTGTTTTTATTTGATTTCCCCCTCTTTTGTAGTTATCTTTTCTTTTTAACACTTGTATTCCTCCTCATGGATTTCGTAGAAGATTGGCATATCAATCGATGTGCCCATTAGTGACTCTTGGAACATTTGTGCAAGGGTTTAGGTCCCTTGAATCTAGTTTGTATGAGAAGAGTTTCCACTACCATTAACAAAGTACTTGTTAATTCAAAAGTAAATGACACCTCAAAAAAGCTCCACCAAGATCGAAGATGAATCCGTACTTGGCGTATTACCATCTAAATGGGCATGAGAATTCCTCTATCAATATTCAACTTAAGTGAAAATAAATTACTTCTACTTCCATGGACGTAACAAACACATCGATACCCATTTTCACTTCATCCGAGAAAGTGTTGAGAAGGAACTAATCACACTAGAGTATGTGTGCACAAATGAACAGCGAGCTGATATTCTCACAAAGGCGCTGGGAAGGATAAAATTCACTTACATGAGCAAGCTGCTTGGAATTCAAGACCTTGAACATTTAAGCCCCGATTAGGGGGAGAATGTTAGAAAACAATCGTGACCGGCCTTGTTGGACAGTGCGTAGGTCCATACTTCTCTTAATGGTCAGTGACGTGGTTGGTTCGAAGTCTCAATATAGGAAGTAAGCTAAGTTTAAATTTGTTGTAAAAGATCTGTTGTTTGTGGATCTATAAGATGAAGTGGCATTTATGTGAGTGCCGCATAGATAGGATCAATTGTTCTATTTTCTATATATAGTATCGGAATGAAATAAACAGTTTAAGCTTTTCTCATATATCGAAACTGCGCTCCGGGTTAACCCGTAGGAGAACCCGTTTCATCATCACCCTATCCTGACTGGTGATGAATCTATGGCCAGGGCAAGCTACATTATAGATTACACTGTGATTAGTTAGTATCTTTTAGATGGATTGCAAGATTCAACCAAGTTGTATAACATGCAAGGTATAACAGAAGTAAACAGCATAAACTCAACATTAGGTATATACGTCATACTGATTCATCACAAGGATCTCACATCACATGTTATCACTTGGCCTCTTGCCAACTATCTAGACCCATCTCAAGGATCATCACCCATCATGGGATCTCAATCCCTCATCACATAAAGCCATAGCCCCTCAGGGCTTTCAACATCATTATGAAATCATCATTCATAATACACATGTCATCACAGTGTTCATTTACCCATTTCTCATAGCCTTTCATTGGGCTAAGCATTACCTGCATGGTTAGAATCATTCAATAACTAGATGAATAATCAAGAGACTACAATTACTACCATAGTGTGACAATTAGGGTTAAGCACATTGTCAGTACAATCATGATGATAATAATTTCATCCATGCCTCATCTTTAAGTATATAAGTAAGCACATTATCAAGTAACCCTAATGCATGCTCAAGATCATATTTGGCATTTAAGAAATAGAGTGGTTACATTAATATGCATGTACTTTAGCCACAAGAACATAATTCTCGTTATTAAGCAATGAATCGCCATAAGAGCATCATAACAAGTCGTGCCCTCACAAGAGATGTCAACAACCCTCACTAGAAGTCACCCCCGGGCAGAACCCACTTCTATCCAGCCCCTATCGGGCATGCAACCCTAGCAGGCGTGCTGAGCAAGACTAGTCCGGGTGAGCAGAGTAAAGCATGGGTGAGCAGGGGTGTGTGTGTCGGGCGACACGCGTGCAGGGCGAGCCATTCAGGCATGCAAGGCAATCGGGCGAGCATAGCTCAACTGAGCGGGTAGGTTGATATCGGGCGAGCCAAACAGAACCGGGTGAGCAAGGCCTGTCGGGCGACACGCTGGGCGAGCCAAAACATGAGCGAGCAAGGCGCGTCAGGGAGAACCCGGGTGAGCAGGCCTATCGGGTGAGCTAAGCTTCTGAGCGAGCCAAGGTTATGTCGGGTGAGCCAAAGAAGTATCGGGAGACACGCGTGCAGGTGAGAAAGGGAACACTGAGTGAGCAGACTTGATTTGGGCGAGCGAGTAGAACAGAGCTATATCGGGCGAGTAGGGTTACTGGGTGAGCAAGACGAATGAGTGAGCAGAGTCAGAGTGCTCACCCGCTCAAGGCACAAAAGAGAAACTTTGCTCACTCCAACCGTGCAAGAGAGAACTAGGGCAAGGGCTGTCGGGTAGCACCTCCCCACACATCTCAACCAAGGTTCAAGCCATCTAAACAAGCTGAGAGTCTTGCTCAAGCCACCAAGTCATGTGCTCACCTCAATCGGGTAGGAAAGAGGGGTGTTGCTCATGGCATTAGAGCTCAAGCTCACTCATCTAGACCAAGGGGAGAAAGGAGTGTTGCTCTCCTAAACCCTAGATGTCAAGGATCAGCCAACATGCAAGGTAAACAAGGACCAAGCTACTAACTTACAAGGGCAAGACTAAAGCAAACATATATTGAAAGGAGAGTAAAGTAGTTTAGGGTTAGAGTCATGCAACCCGCCTTAACCAATGTTTTGTTTTTATCCTAAGCAATAAGTATTAAACGGCTGTATTACATATTATTATGCCCTGAGGATTTGAACCATACCGTTCAAATCCAACCTTCGGTTATGAAACCCAAGCCGGTGCCATACAAGGTCAATGGAAGATTCGGACTCCACGACCTCCAACCTCGTGGTTAGTACACGAGTACAACACAAGCAGGACCGCAGTCACATGCTGAAGTGGTCTAAGACACAGGGTTAGCTCCATAGGCTACCTTCAATCTAGCCCGCCTTGGTACAGGTCTCAGTGCTAGTAAAACTGAGCCACGGGCCTGTTCACCGTGCTCTGAGCCATGAACGCATTCATGCTCCTCACATCACATATCTTGAGCCATGGGCCTGTTCACCATGCTCTCTGAGTCTGTAACCGAAGTTACACTCTTACCTCCTCATTTTCAGGCTAGGAGCAACCTACACATATTCAACAATATGCACTTCCAGGTTAACCCGTAGGAGAACCTATTTCACCATCACCAAGTCCTGACGATGATGGATCTATGGCCTGGGCAACTACATGATATATTTCACTGTGATTAATTGGTATCTTTTAGATGGATTGCAAGATTCAACCAAGTTGTATAACATGCAAGATATAACAGAAAATAAAGAACATTATTGAAACCTCATCAACCTGGTCCATCACAAGGATCCAGCATCACATGTTACCACTTGGCCTCTTGCCAACCATCCAGATCCAAATCAAGGATCATCACATACCATAGGATATTAATCCTCCATCATGTACTGTCACTGCCTCTCAAGGCTCACATCATCATCCTGGGACCAACACATTACATATATAATCTCATAAAATAATTATCAAAGTAATAAACTCATCACATAAGTCACATGGCCTTTTCATGGCTACACATCACCTGCATGGTTAGGATACACAATAACCATAGTTTAAACATAAGGAATATGCTCACTACCATGAGCTATCATTCAAGATAATCTATTTATCAATATTACACTATTTGATGATCAAGATTGTTAAGCACATCACACCATAATCATGCCTACCCTTATCTCAGGATTATACAAAAAAGAATCAGGGTATTCACTTTATATAACAATTATGTTGAGTATACAAAGCAACTACTATTGTTACCAAAATCATTACTGTTACCATCCACTATCATCATTCATATCTTTGTTATTAAGCAACCATCAATGCAACTACCATTTATCATTATCATTAATATGTAAGCATAAGACTCATATCAATATCATGTCATTACTACTCTTGATACCATTATTACTATTATCAACATCATCATCTACTATTACCTTCATTCCTATGTCATTAAGCAAACTATTAATGTAACTGCCACTTAGTCGCATTATTCCAATCATTATCATTATTATTACTTTCTCTTACTAGCAAGGCATCACATTCATTAACACAACCAACATCACCAACACTATTGACATCTTAGTTATCAACAACATTATATTATTAACATCGTTATTGCTTTTACTTATGAGTAAGGCATTATCATCTCATCATCATTAACATCATCATTATAAGCATTATTGAGCGAGGCATCACTAACATTGTGTTTGCATAGACGTCCACTTCTGTCACATAAGAGTCTGTCACCAAAGGACTACCTACTCTCACCTAAGACCTCATAACCCTCACTAGAGCCTGCCCACACGGCTAGGGCATGGGGAGGCAGCAACACTGCACTGCACCCAGCCTTCTGCCCGCAACACCGCGATACAAGGGAAAGAGTGGCGCGCGTCGCGCGACACACTCCATCGGGCAACGCACGTCACAGACAACACCTGACGCCCGATAACCAAGGGATAACGCCCATCTAACAACTCCACAACGGCCAGGAGAGAGAGGAGAGGAAGAAGGAAAGGAGAGAGGGAAGCACTCCTGATAACGTGCAACTACTCACAAGGTCTAACGGTCGGCACTCTCCCAAACCCAAAGGCTTGACGCCCGTCACTGCCTACTCATATTGCGCGTCACAACCCCACTCTCTATCGCCCGACACCACAAGATGTAACGCCCATCAGGGCTATCAGCCGTCACACTTAGTTGCATGTCGTGCAACTCAACCATTTACCAAATGAAGCCCTATCGTCCATCACAAGAACAAAGGCCCATCGTCCAAAAGAGGAACAAGAGCATCGTTCATCACAAGAGGAACCTATCGTCTATCATGGTCACTACCATATCGGCCAACAAACCATTGCTCACCCTATCGCCCAACACATGGTCAGGGTATCGGCCAACCTCAAGGATATCGTCCAACACATCCACAACCAAGGGATATCACCCAACCCTAGGTCATCATCAACCTCCATCTCAAGGGAACCCAAACCCTAAATCACTAGAAAACCCTAAACCCTAAGGGTATATCGGCCACCAAAGGAAACTCAAGCAAGGTACAAAACGAAGGAACTAAGCTAACAATTAACATGTAACAAGGTTATTTCTAGAGGTAAAGGAATTAGGGTTAGAAGTTATGCAACCCGCCTTAAGCTCCAAGCTCCAAGGAAGAAGATGCGCTCCAAGGTCCCAAGCTATCGTCCACCAAGCTTCTCCAGGAAGGTGTATCGGCCACCACTTCAACTCCAAGAGAGTGTATCGGCCAACACAAGCAAGATGGAGAGGGATATCGTGCACTCAAGGTGGAGGGGAGACCAAAAGAGCAAAGGAGACTAAGGCAAGGAGAAGATCTACATATATAGGAAGAAGGGGAGGAGAAACCAAGGTACAACCATGCCAAGTGTCATCCACCCAAGGGACACTTGTCCTAGGGTTCAAGCCAACACATAAGCACACCAAAAGACACTTGTCCAAGCCATGCACCAACTGTCACCAACCAAGGTCAAGCCACATGGGCGATACAAGGTTGGGCGACACAACCAAGCTACTGGGCGACACACCACACCCTAGGTCGACACAAACTTACCTTGGACGACACAAGGCAAGCCATGGCCGACACAAAGCTCAAACAAGCCCAATCCTTCCTCTCAACCCTAGAGGAAGCAAAGAGGGGAAAACATCTCACAAGATGGAAAACTTGCACACAAAACCCTAAACTTGGGTTATTTGCAAGTAGCCCCTCAAACTCTCAACAAAGCATAACAAAACCCTAATCACCACTAAAGGTGATTAGCAAGCATCAAACCACCAAGGGTAAGCAAAACAAACAGGGTAAACCCTAAACGCAGGTCAGGGTCCTTACATTATTGGCCATAACCACACCATATATCCACCACAAAACTTGTTTAAGGGCGACGCATATCCAGTGCATTAATATTACATATCATATATGTATATTGGGATTTGTGGATTTAGGTATGGATATGCATAAAGTCAATTTTATTCGCATTGTATGCAATAAATAAAGGTGACAAACCAAAATTGATCATATCGATAATCCTAAAGCATTGAGCAGTTGACGCGGCTCTGATACCACGGTTGGGTTTTAGGGGAGACAGAGAAGGCAGTGGAAACAAAATTTTTCTTCTCCCAAATGTAGAACAAAGGAAACGTGTCAACGTCTATACAATAGGAAGGATGGTTTGTAGAGGCGTACCATGTCCTGAGGCCTGCTTGGCGACGTTACCTTGCGGCTTGCACGGTCTTCACCTCCAGTCTTGGACGGTGTCTGTGCAGCTCCTGGTCTCACCGGGACTGGCACCTCCTGGTCTCACTAGGACTGTCGAGATTGACAGATGTCCTCTGAGCGGCAGAAGTCTCCCGCCTCTAAAGTAGTGCACACGGACCACCTGGAACTCCGATCTCCTTGTCCCATAAGGAATCGGAAGGAGTCGCACCCTCATGTCAGTGTACTAGTCACTGAAACACTCTCCTACAACCAGATGCTTTTCTGTTGTTGTCTTTCCCATTTTGTGCCTCCCTTATCGAGTAGCACTTTCTCGGGCTCTCTCTCGCTTTACCAAAACAAGAGAGAATGACAACTTTGTAGAGAAATTGGTGTTCTGAGTTGTTGTTGTTGAGAAGCCCCCAATACAGCTATATATATAGGAGGGTCATGGGACAGGGTTCTCTACCCCAGGCAATGCGAGATCAATGCAGGAGTAGAAGGATTTGAGATTTTCTACAAAACAACCAACTGCACCAGCTGAAACGATCATTTCAACTCTGAAACGGTCAGTTGGTGACCTCAACTGATCGGTTCACACCTGAACCGATCGTTTGGGACCCATGAGCCGATCGGTTCACTTCTTAGATGATCGGTTCGTGGTCCTGGTCCAAATCAAATTGACTCTCATATTTGTTTTCGGTTAATCAAATATTAATCCTTGTTCAAATCAAATTTGTAAAAGTGAAACAAATTGTATTTGCAAAATAGTCTTCTGACTTTCCAAACGATCTCTATTAGACCAGTTGAGCCGATCGGTTCAACCCTTGAATCGGTTGTCTCATCCTGTCTTGATCTGATCGGTTTATCATATGAGCCGATCGGTTCACCAACCTGAGCCGATCGGTTCATCACATGAGTCGATCGGTTGGGAGTGCAGACTGTGCAAAATCAGTCAATTGTAGTTTCAATCAATCTGATACACTAATCAATTGGTCCAACAGCTTGAACACTATGAGACCGAGTTATCAATTGATTGAGTGTTTAATTGAACTACTAAACTCCTTTAGTAATCAATCTAAACATCATTTGTGGATAAACTCCTGTTCCAGTTTAAATCCTATGTGTGTGACCCTGTAGGTCCTTTATACATTGGCAATGAAAGTCCATAACACTTATGACTTCAAAATCAAAGAGCGGTGCCTAGTCACACATCAGTGCTACCCAAGTGAAATAGAAAGTTGGAGAACAACTTCAATCCTACAATCCGTGAATGGTGTTACAGTGAATGTATAATTCCTTTATCACTGATATACTGAATGAACTCAAGGCATGGAACAATCATCTTATCAACATTCATTCACTTTATTGATCTCAGAGTAGATTGAAGGAGATATGTATGACATGAGTATCACATACTGATTCACACATGCATGTGCACGCCTATTTCAATCCTACTCATCAAGTGGCCATGGATATCAAACTCCCTCAGGAGGGACAAATCCCATATCTATCACTCACCCCTCAAAAGCCCCATGTGTTAAAGCCACCCAATCATCACCTTTATAACAACCCATGTTTCAGGACTACGTTTGATGATGTCAAAGTGTACCCAACAACATGTGTTGAGTGTATTGATTTCAGGTCAAAAACCACACTCACCACCATCACTGTGAAAAATGACTGTGATTACCATGTCATGGTTCCATGTGTCAAAATCATAGTGGGTATGTCCGATAAACTTGTTCTCTAACAAGTACCTATGTGTTTGGTTTGATATCTCCATATCATGACTAATGAGATTTTGTCATCAACCAACACCACAATCTAGTCTTGCGTGTCATTGTTGTTTATCTACCTTCCACAATGACATCTGACTAGGGACATAATAAAAATGTACAAACACTTAGCATCCGTATGATCTCACCGTTCATGTCCTGAACCTGAAAGCATACGTCATTGAGTATTGTCATTCTATAGACATTCAATTTGTTCTATCATTATCTCATATGACTGAACCATAAAGAATTGGAAGCTTGTCTTTTATCTTTATCAAGTCAATCTTAATGTATCCCACCAATCATCCCATGATTGGCTCTCAGGGCATACATACCAATAGACTCTTACTTGCACTGTGAGCCAATCACCCTTGAATCATATTCATAGTGATCTTCAAACATGTCCTACATGTTACTGTGCTCTAGCGCTAACATAGTGAGTTATGGAAACACCTTGCCAAATTCCGTATTAACTACATGTCTCTCATCTCTTCGTTGTACGTCACACGTATGAGATGGAGTTGTCGTAATATGTGATCTAGTATTCCTTTGCTAAACTTTAGCCATATTGCATGACCAAACACTACTAACTTGTCATCAATGACCAGAATAACTATAAGTTCATCTCATGAACTTCTAGATCCATATAGTATCCACTAATGTTCTCTAACACACGGATACTCGACATTTCCTTTTAAATGACTTTATTGGAACATTTCCATTTATCAACAAACATTCACTTTTATATATCCCATATATTTTGTGCGATTAATTTTCTGTCTTTTCCAGAAGTTCGCATCAGTGTAACTCTTTACAGTGAACCCTTCCTTATTTCCATAGAACTAGTACTTCTCAAGTACTTTTCAAGTTCTCATGGTATTCCAGTAACCCTTACTGGAACTAGACAGACATCCACTCGTCATGTCCCACATACGAGTTATCAGGATGAGCATATCATATTGTCATGTTCTATATACAAGATGATAAATGTGTTTTGTTCTTTCCATGTCCATACATGCAAGATAATGGGATTATTGCATACATGGTAGATCCATATCTATTCTTAGTGTTCCCATTCTTCATAAGAATTGGACACTTGGCCTTGGGATACCAACTCCATGTAAGATGGATAAGTTTTCTCCCACTGAATCTATGCACACTGAACCCTTCAGTATAGATTGCCAATGTATGCTCTCTCAAGAGGTTTTTGAGAACTATCTCTATAGATCTCTATTCCTATCACATAGGAAACATCTCTATCTTCCTTAAAGATAATTTCCACTTTGGATTTCCTTAAAAATATCTTCCCGTCCTGGGACGTATTGCTCTCCAGTGGGACCAATGCATCCTAGATTGGGATGCATTGCTCTCCTGTGAGACCAATGTGTCCCAGATCGGGACGCATTGCTCTGTCACAGAGCAATGTATCCTAATCTGAGACGCATGGCCCCTGTGTGGGGCCAGTGCATTCTGAAGTGGGACGCATTGCCTCATGAGAGAGAAATGCATCTCCACAGGGGACACATTACCCCAAAATGTGCCATTTTGGGAATTAAGTTCAAGAACATGCTATATTGGGAAAGAAAATTGGCAAATGTGCCATTTTGGTTTTTCTGCCCGCGTTCAATCTCAAACTAGCGACACCCCCCGCTTGGTCATCTGGGCCAAAATTCTAAACCTCCCCATCCATCTCTATCAGGAGGTACTTCTAAAGGAAATTGGGGAAAAACTCAGAAGAATCATCAAGGTGGACATCAAAACTAAGATGCAACGAAGGGGACATTTTGCGAGAACTACAGTCGAATTGGACATGGCACATCCACTAATTCTGATCATCATGGTAGCGGGTCAACCCTACAAAGTGGAGTATGAAAACATACCTTACATCTGCCTGCACTACGGCAGAGGGGGACACTTGGATAAAGACTACAGTACGTGGATCGTGGATGCCAACAAGGCGAGGGTAGAGGTGGTTGTTGTAGGTTGTATTATCCCAGAAGATCTCCCCAGGAAAGGAAGCTTTACTGACTCGATCCATGCTCAACCGTAAACTAGGAACCCTAGGAGACAAGCAGTCCCCAAGCACAACTTAAAAAACGCAATCACTTCAAACATGTTTCAAAACCTAGTGGATCATGAGGAGGAGGAGGACAATCAAGTTATTAATGTGGACACCATTGCAGATAGAGTAATTGGGATAGACTGGCATGCGAGGAATGTTGTGAAAATAATTGTGACCGTCCTTGCTGGACAGGTGGTTCATACTTCTCATAATGGTTAGTGATGTGGTCAGTTTGAAGTCTCTATATAGGAAGTAAGCTAAGTCTATGTTTGTTGTAAAAGATCCATGGTTTGTCGATCTAGAATATGAAGTGGCATGTATGGGAGTGCCGCATAGATAGGATCAGTTATCATTCTATTTTCTATATATAGTATCGGAATGAAATAAACGGTTTAAGCTTTTCTCATATATCAAAACAGTGGGTCTCTTCTTTCTTCTTCCTCCTCACGCATTCTGTAGGTAGGAGTGTCTTTAGCTAGTCTGTACAAGTTATATCTTATACGTGGTATCAGAGCTTTTGATCACAATGCCTAAGCATATGCCAAAGGGCAAAGAAGGGGAAATCTCAGATGCGGGAGTGTCAAGAGATGGTTCGGTCACATTAAAGTACCTGATGTTGACCAAATCCAATTACCCAATCTGGGTAATGAAAATAAAAGCCAACATGAGAGCCCAGGGTGTTTGGGCAGTTGTGGAGGCCACTGAAGAGGAGGTGACTGATGAAAGGATCGATCAGATGGCACTCACTAGTATCTATCAAGCGATATCAGAAGAGACTATGCTCCAACTCACTGGCAAGGAGACTGCATGTGTGGCCAGGGAGTCCATCAAAGTGGTGCATGTCCGCGTAGAGTGAGTGAAGGAGGTGAAGCTTCAATCCCTTCATTGGGAGTTTGAGAGCATGTGAATGGGAGAAACACAGGTGTTGGATGAATTCTCCGCAAAGCTTTCATCTGTGGTGAATCAAATCTGTTCTCTTGGAGAGCAGATGGAGGAGAGTTATGTGGTGAAGAAACTCCTCCACATTGTACCACCAAAGTACATGTAGATAGTGGCCACTATGGAGCAATTCAGATACCTCAAGATGATGCAAGTCGATGAGGTAATCAGTGCCCTGAAGGCAGATGAGGAACGTTATCGCGATTATGACAGACGTCATGAACATGTACTTCTCATGAAAAGGGACACCAGGCAAGATCTGAAGCCATTGCGAGGTGGAGGTGAGGATCAACCCGCTTCAGGGTACCATGGATGAGGATAGGGCACCTCTCGTGGCCATGGCTGAGGACAGGGATGTGTTAGAGGAGGGTGCAGTGAAGGAAGCATCAATTGTCAAAGTACTGAAGGAACTCGAGACAAGAGTAAGGTGAGATGTTTCCATTGCAATCAGACTAGGCATTATGCCTCTGGATTCCGTGGGAAGCAGCACAGTGAGGAAGCAAACCTTACTCGATCCCAGGATGATGAGTTGGCATTGTTAATGACCGAGTGTGCAGTGAAATCACTTGTGGAAGTACAACTTCATGAAGAGAATCTAGTACCTATTGATTATCTAGATAAGCACAGACAAAGCCATCCAGATCTGTGGTATCTAGATAATGGGGCCAGCAATCATATGATAGGGAGAAGGAACAAATTCACAAATCTTGATGTAACTATTCATGGTCAGGTGAAATTTAAGGATGGATCATCAGTAAAGATCCATGGCAAAGGAACAGTAATGTTCCATTTCAGAAATGGCGAATAAAGGTTGCTCACTGACATCTATAATATACCTAGACTCGAGAGAAACATTATAAGCCTCGTTCAACTAATTGAACGAGGAAATAAGGTAATGCTAGAAGGTGCATTCCTACTATTATATGATAGGTATGGAGATTTGCTTATGAAGGTCAAGTGATCGGTGAACAAACTTTATAAAATAAAGATCGAGTCAGTTGAGCCAGTACGTCTCACAATGAGCATGATAGAGCATGCATGGTTGTGGCATGTGAGGCTAGGTCATTTGAATTTACACTCCAGAATGTTATGAAGCTATTTGATAGGAATTCACCTCCTCGATCGGTCCTTAACATCTTCAGTTTTGAATCTATTTCCTTCTCAGTTTGAGTCTTAAAGTTTTGGAAGGCTTCAAATGCCTCATCCTTCTTCTTGAGCATGTAAACCCACATTATCCTGCTATGGTCATCAACGAGAAGTAAAAAATACATGTTGCCTACAGGAGTTTTTGGAGAGATTGGACCGCAGAGATCAATGTGTACAAGCTCCAATGCTTTGGATCCTCAAAAATTTGCATCTCGCTAGAAAGGAAGTCTAGCCTGTTTTGCAACCAGGCATCCCTCACATATTTGATTCAGATGACTTATCTTCGGGACTCCAAGCACCATGACTCTATCCATCATAGTGGGGAAACCTCCTCCATGGGGATAAAAAGGCAACTCACTACTCCATACTTGCCTCAATAAAACGGCATAGTCGAACGAAGAAACTGAATGGTGATGGCCACTGCAAGAAGTTTGTTGAAAGGTATGCAGGTCCCTATAGAATTTTGGGGGGAGGTAGTTAGACATGTTGTTTATATCTTGAATCATATGCAAACAAAGGCACTCGAAGACATCACACCTTTTAAGGCGTGGACCGGAAGGAAACCCCATCTTGAACATCTGAAACTGTTTCGATGTAGAGCATACATGAAGGTACCTAGTGTGCAAATGAAGAAACTTGATGATTGAAGCATCAAGTTGGTCTACTTTGGAGTAGAACCAGAAAGCAAGGCACATAGACTCTATGACCCTTGTAAGAAGAAAATAAATATCAATAGAGATGTTATATTTGATGAGAAAAGAAGGTGGACGTGGACTATAGATGACGATGACGTACAAGCCATGGACACATTTATAGTAGAAGCCTCAATCGAGCGAGAAATATGCCAACATCAAGAAGATGGTGAGTAGTCATCTGACATTAATACTTCAATACAGTCGTAAGGGGGAGCATCGGTGAATCAAACTGAATTCAGAAGAATTGTAGGAAGTCTAAGGTATCTACTTCACACACGTCCGAAGCTGTCATACTCAGTGGGTGTCATGAGTGGATTTGTGGAGAAACCTACTAGCATGCATCAACAGGTAATCAAACAGATACTAAGGTATATCAGAGGCACCATTAATCATGGATTGGTGTACTGAAAATGTGAAGGTAAAGAAGAATTGATTGGCTATTCAAATAGTGATCTTGCAGGCGATGTAAACACTACTGTAAGAGTCCTCATACTCCACAGTTTTTAGAATAGTCCACGGTTAGTTGGGATTACTCTGGACTTCTTTTGATAATGAAAATTAGTCCACGGTTAGCCCCTCTAATTTTCCACCCCCGCACAAAATTGCCTCCAAACCCCGAAACAGTTCCGCTAACTTTTCATTCATAGGCTCCCAAAAGTTTCACCTTCCCAATTCACGCGTCCCTTGTTCTTCAGGACTGACGCAGTGTGGTGTTTGGGCACTTCGAGAACGGCGGGCCACGACGCTTCCAGAACGGAGCTGACTACCCATGGCGGCAACCATAGAAGCTATTCAAGGTCTTGTCTTCTCTAGACAGGAGGCCCTTATCATAGATCGTGGAGACTGGGCGCAGAGTGTCATGGTTAATTTTCTACAGGTATGAGTTTTTAGCGATTGGTTATCCGTAATCTTAGAGAATGAGCTCCATGAAATTCTTTGGAGTTTTGGAGTATATACATGGTTCGCCTTCTCAGTTATGGGAAAAATGAAAGGAAAATAAATTTTGACAATACTCCTTCTAACAACCACTCAAAAAGCATGGACCTACTGTTCAATGTGTCAATATCCTGAGGCAAAATCAACAACTCTCCTGTTGGAGTTTATCTTCTCGATTGATTTATACTATTCGTCTTTCCGTTCAATCATGTTTCATTTTCATTTGATTGGTTTAGCGATCATTCCCAAATAATCTGTCTACAATCATTTGTTATGCATGACAGTGGATGTAAAGACAGGTCGGGCCTCGAGAGTGGGTTAGTTTGAATATGTTGTTTGGGACTGATTCGATTCGAATGCATGGTTGAAAAGAAAAAAATATTTTTTAAAAAGAAATAGGGAACAATTGAGCCGGAGACATAATTCTCCAGAACTGTTCAGCCATTATACATTTCATTGTCTTATAGTGTACTCTCATCTTGTATAACATTATAATATGCATCACATTCCTAGTCTACTTTTATTCTTCTATCACATACATAATTATATACTGACCAGAAGATATGAGAGCCTCTAGTCTACATCTATGTCCACACACATAGATTTTTCCTCTAGTTCCCTACTATGTTTATTACTTAAGCAAAAAAAGGAAGTTGTGTAATCAACTTCGTGTAAAGAACAAGATAGAAAACAATATATAGAGTAGAAGATAGCATAGTCCAAGAAATTTCGGCAATCAACAGCCTTTTTATCAAGAAATTTCTAATCAGTAGTTTGCCTTAATCCTATTTAATTGTACCTTCCCTACTCATCCTTAAGTGTCTTGTTTCTGTCATAGTCTTATCATCTCAGAGATGCCAACCTGTAGATATAAGGGATTCGTCCTTCTTAATGTAGTGGTGTATTCATGTCTATCTCTTCTGAACTACATTGGCCCCATTGCATCTAGAAATTTCTTAGTCATCCTGGAATTCTGTGTGGATTGCATATAGATATCGATTAGCATATACATATATATTAGTATAGTTATATTCATAAATGTACACACTACATGCCTCTTTGTATAAATATTACCATTCTGGTATGTTGAATATCTAAAATGAGTTATGTTTGAATGTTACTATGTACGGTGCCCCCCTATTTGAAAATTTTGGCTTCACCACTGATCACAGGATAGAGTGTGGTTGTGGGTTGAATGTCCGAATAAACTGATTTGATACTTGTTATTTGAACCCATGTCTTATTGTTAGGGTATAATGTGTTTGACTACTTATTTCATCCTCAATGCACTAGTACATATCTAATCCTACATAATACAAAATACACTTTTGCAAATGAAAACATACATCTTTTTCTATGAGTTGTGCATTTACCAACAATGCATAACCAATTTTAATTCCTACCTACAGTACAAAAAATTCTATTATAATGTATTCACTTTACAATGACTGATCATGTTTGGAAGTATGCAATTTACCTATATTGTAAATTTGTTAATATTTTCACACATCACACTAGTGCAAAATCTTCTATAATCCATCGGTGGCATCTTAGTCCATGATTAATATCTTCACACATCACTACCGTAAGACTTTGTTTGGACCACGATTTCAAATAAATGCACGATTAGATTTTGTTTAGATTTTAAAGCATTTCACAATTTAATTGGTGTAAACTTGATAAGTTATTAACTATGTATACTCACAACAGGGTGTTGATTGGAATCGGAAAGTTAGGAAGAATATTTGTTCTTGGTGTACTTTTTAGAAGAATCTTGTCATAGGCACATACGTCCCGACACGTACTTCATCTTCCTGTGAGTGCTCTAACTTTTTCTTCTTCCAATATACAACTAACATCAACTACAATAATCATTTCAAATTTCACCATCATCGACTGTTATAAGGTGTTAATACTTATCGATCAATATTCATGTATGACTTCACATTTTCCCTGATCTAGATGAGTGGTAAAGGCTTGTATTTATCCTCCATGTTTTATCCTATGTCTTGCATATTACTTTATTTTCATACTTATGTTTCGTAGTTGACTATGGGTATTGTCTTTTCATATGAGATACCAAGTTGTATGTTTTATATTAAATGTTCAAATAATTGAAACTCTTTGTTATTAGATAAAAAAATATTGAGAAAAAATATGAAGATAATGCATGTATATAATATCAATATAGGTAACCATATTGTTTGAATTAGCAACACATTTTGATGAAATTTTTAATATTTTTGTTTGTTCAGAAATTGGTATTATTTGTGACAATATACATCGACCTCTTCCTAAAACATGTCTTTTTATGTTAGGCTTTGACTATGGACAATCAATATTTTATTGACAGAACATAGATGTATAAGACAAAAACAAGATTTGATCATCGTCGGGATAATGATTTTAATGATGGGATAGATTTTGTTTATGGAATTTGCCTCAAATAATGTCAAGACGAGAATGATGATTTGTCCATGTATGAAACGTGAGAATAAGTTTCATAAAGAACACAACATAATTAGGGAGCATTTAGTTCTCTACGGTTTTTTCCCTCATTACACTCTATGGGTGTACCATGGTGAACTTTTTTATAATAATAAAACTACTAGAACTTCACCACTTGAGTCAAATGATGATGTGGATGAAATGATTTCTGATGCAATAATTGGGGATGTTGATGAAATGGAACACAATTTTGTTTCAAATCCAGATCATGAGTCTAAAAAATTTGAAGAAGTTTTGAAACAAGATAACACACCCCTATATGAAGGTTGTGAATATTCAACATTACATTTTGTCTCTAATCTCTTTTACATTAAGTGTGATAATCATTTGACCAACAAATCAATGTGTGAGCTTCTTCAGATACTCTATAAGGTATTTAAAGTGAATAACAACTTTCCTAAGACTTGGTATGAGATGAACAAGTTGATGTCTTCTTTAGGTTTAATGAAAGAAGTGATACATGCGTGTACAAACGATTGCATTTTATATAGAGGTGATCAAGACAATCTAGATGAGTTCTTAAGGTGTAAAACATCAAGATGGAAGCCTACAAATATTAACAAAGAGACAGATTCCAAAATACCGACAGAAGTTTGTCACTATCTCTCCATTATTCCTAGATTGAAGAGGATGTTCAATTCAACAAAAATGGCAAATTTCATGACATATCATCATACTAGCCCGAAACCACCTGAAGGTAAAATGTGTCATCCTCGAGATTCACAACTTTGGAAGGATTTTGATGAAAAACATCCTTAATTTAGTAGTGAACCTTGTAATGTTCGACTAGCACTATCTACTGATGGGTTCAGTCCTTTTAATATGGCATATGGAGCCAGTCATAGTATTTTTCCAGTGATTATCCTAAATTACAATCTGCCTCCTTGGTTGGTAACAAAACAATCATATTTTATGATGCCTCTTCTAATCGATGGGTCAAAGTCCCCGGGAAACAACATTGATGTCTATTTACAACCACTGATTGATGAACTGAAATTTTTGTGGACAGTAGGTGTTGATACATATGATGCTGAAAAGTGTGAAACTTTTAGGATGTGGGCTGCCCTTTTAGGAACCATAAGTGACTATCCTGTATATAGGATGTTATCTGGTCAAAAAAACTGTGGAATTTATGGATGTCCTGAATGTCACATTGACACAGCATCCATTCATTTACCATTTAGTCACAAATTAGCATACATGAGGCATAGAAGATTTCTTCCTATTGACCACCCATGGAGATATGATGATAAACATTTCGATGGAACTATTGAACTTGATTCTACACCAAATTCTCTTTCTGGAGAACAAATCTGGGAACTATGGGATGATTATGATAATGTTATATTTGAGAGGAAAACATCCAATGTACCAAATGTCAGACAACAATTTCCTCTTGGTTGGAACAAGAAAAGTATTTTTTTAACTTCCATATTGGAGTAAATTGTTAGTTTGCCATAATTTGGATGTAATGCATATCGAAAAAAATATATGTGCTAATTTATTAAGTTGGTTGTTGTATAAGGATGGCAAAAGTAAAGAGAACATAAATGCTCATTTGGACATGGATAGGTTGAAGATTAGGAAATCCTTGTGGATAAAGAAGGCAATGAGTTATGGAAAAGTTGTTATCCCCCTACATCTTATAGCATGACTCCTGAGGAAAAAGAAACTTTTCTTTCTATTTTAAAATATCTTAAATTTCCACATCGATATTCTTATAATTTCTCTCAGTTAGTTCAACTTCATGAGAAGAAGCTTGTGGGCCTAAAAAATAATGATCATCACATTCTAATGCAACAATTTCTTATTCTAGCCTTAATGAAAACCACTTCAAAACATGTAGGGAAAGCTTTGATGGAATCGTCCCTATTTTTTAAGCAGTTGTGTGCTAAATCTATTGATGTTCAAAGCATGGAAAAACTTAAGCATGCAATACCTCTAATTCAGTGCAAGTTGGAGAAGATATTCCCTCCAGTGTTTTTTGATGTAATGGTTCACCTATCAGTGCATCTTCCAACTCAAGCTAAACTATGTGGTCCTAATCCATTTAGATGGATGTACCCAATAGAGAGATACCTATTTACTATAAAAAAAGTACATCAGAAACAAAAGTAATCTAGAAGGTTCCATTCTTGAGGGTTATTTGAGAGATGAAGTGGTTACATTTTGTTCTCATTACCTATGTGATTCAGATTCTAAAGAAAAATGGAATCCAGACTATGAGGATGGACCAATTGGAGATGGTCAAATCATTGCTCTTTTTGTTGATGAAACTCATCAAGCTCACCGGTTTATCCTTTTCAATGATGATTCTATCGATGACTACTTAAAGTAAGTTGAAGAAATTTTTAATTACTTCTTCTTATCATTTTATGGTAACATATAAAGAAGTGTATTTTATTGTTACTATAGGCATCATGCAGACATCCTAAGATCTAGACATCCTTCATGGTGTGAAGATGACATCAAATTAGAACAACATAGAAATTTTGTGCGTTGGTTTAAGAATTTATTTTATTTTATCATTAGACATAATTGTACTATGTGAATACTTAAACCTATTTACTTTTAATAGGTTAGAGAGTTAAGGAAGCAATAACACATTCCAGAAAGGCTCAAGTATTTATTTGAAGGACCTTCAATTAAAGCATTTTCTTATCATGGTTATTACTTCAATGGATATAAATTTGAACCAAATTATATACAGTGCAGCCGTGTAACACAGAATAGTGGGGTTGCAACTGTTGGACCGGATGACAACTTATATTATGGAGTTTTATTGGCTATATATGAAGTTCAATTCCAACATTTAGATCCATACTATCTTTTTAAGTGTTTGTGGTATGATAGTGATGATGGAGTTGGAGTTACAAGGGATTATCTTAACTTCACCATTGTTGATACAAACAAACTTGCATTTGACGATGAGCCTTTTATATTCCCTGAACAAGCAAAACAAGTTTTCTATTCTGCTGATCCTGAAGATGGAAATTTAAATGTAGTTTGCTCTTGGATTGCTAGAGACACATATGACATTCCCATCGATGTTGCCTCTTTTGATACGAATATATCAGATGAAGAAATTCTAATAGAAAGTGTGTCAGATGACGATATAGAGCTTCGGGTAAGAACAGATATAGATCCTAAAATGAATCAAGTAGATGAAAACATTATAACTAAATTACGAACAAAAGAAAACATAGTCAATTTATGGTAAGAATTATCATTCTTTTTAATACATTTTGATCATATGTATCTTCCTTCATATCACTCAAGAATATTCTCTCAATTTATCTTTTGTATCCTATAGGAAAATGCCTCCTAAGATTATTTCTATAAACAATATCATCAAGAAAATCAACCCAATAAGCAAGACTTCCACTAAAGAGCTTGAAAGATATGGGAAAGATAGACCATCAAGTGGAGGTAATTGTTACAAGTAGAATAACCTTTTATACTAGATATATAGAGATGAAGTATTCTTTATTTCTCAAATGTGATGTCTAGTGAATATTCAAGGCCATGTTAATTCTCAAAAGAAAATTTCAGACCTAGAGAAAACCTTACAAAACATGAAAGGTACCAATTTGAGTTAAAATTAGTGTGTCAGATCAAGGTATGTTCATGTTCAATATATGAAATGCAGGAAATGGTAAGACACAAGTGAATGCCTCGACAGAATTCACAAGACATGGGAAAGATAGACCATCAAATGGAGGTAATTGTTACAAGTAGAATAACCTTTTATACTAGATATATAGAGATGATGTCCTCTTTATTTCTCAAATGTGATATCTAGTGAATCTTCATGGCTAAGTTAATTCTCAAAAGAAAAATTCAGACCTAGAGAAAACCTTGCAAAATATGAAAGGTTCCAATTTGAGTTAAAAGTAGTGTGTCAGATCAATATATATTCATTTTCAATATATGAAATGTAGGAAATGGCAAGACACAAATGAATGCCTCGACAGAATTCACAAGACATGGGCAGGATAAACCATCAAGTGGAGGTAATTGTTACAAGTAGAATAACCTTTTATACTATATATATAGATATGATCTATTCTTTATTTCTCAAATGTGATATCCAATGAATCTTCAAGGCCAAGTAAATTCTCAAAAGAAAAATTTAGACCTAGAGAAAACCTTGAAAAATATGAAAGGTACCAATTTGAGTTAAAAGTAGTGTGTTAGATCAATGTATGTTCATTTTCTATATATGAAATGCAGGAAATGGTAAGACACAAGTGAATGCCTCCACAGAATTCATAAGACATGGGCAGGATAGACCATCAAGTGGAGGTAATTGTTACAAGTAGAATAACCTTTTATACTAGATATATAGAGATGATGTTTCTTTATTTCTCCAATGTGATATCTAGTGAATCGTCAAGGCCAAGTTAATTATCAAAAGAAAAATTCAGACCTAGAGCAAACCTTGCAAAACTTGAAACATACCAATTTGAGTTAAAAGTAGTGTGTCAAATCAATGTATGTTCATTTTCAATATATGAAATGCAGGAAATGTCAAGATACAAGTGAATGCCTCGACGGAATTCACAAGACATGGGCTGGATAGACCATCAAGTGGAGGTAATTGTTACAACTAGAATAACCTTTTATACTATATATATAGAGATGATGTATTCTTTATTTCTTAAATGTGATATCCAGTGAATCTTCAAGGCCAAGTTAATTCTCAAAAGAAAATTTCAGACCTAGAGAAAACCTTGCAAATCATGAAAGGTACCAATTTGAGTTAAAAGTAGTGTGTCATATCAATGTATGTTCATTTTCAATATATGAAATGCAGGAAATGGCAAGATACAAGTGAATGTCTCAATAGAATTCACAAGACATGGGCAGGATAGACCATCAAGTGGATGTAATTGTTACAAGTAGAATAACCTTTTATACTATATATATATAGATGATGTATTCTTTATTTCTCCAATGTTATATTTAGTGAATCTTCAAGGCCAAGTTAATTCTCAAAAGAAAAATTCAGACCTAGAGAAAACCTTGCAAAACATGAAAGATATTAATTTGAGTTAAAAGTAGTGTGTCAGATTAATGTATGTTCATTTTCAATATATATGAAATGTAGGAAATGACAAGACACAAATAATGCCTCGATAGAATTCACAAGACATGGGTAGGATAGACCATCAAGTGGAGGAAATTGTTACAAGTAGAATAAACTTTTATACTAGATATATAGAGATGATGTGTTCTTTATTTCTCAAATGTGATATCCAGTGAATCTTCAAGGCCAAGTTAATTCTTAAAAGAAAAATTCAGATCTAGAGCAAACCTTGCAAAACATGAAAGGTACCAATTAGAGTTAAAATTAGTGTGTTAGATCAATGTATGTTCATTTTCAATATATGAAATGCAGGAAATGGCAAGACACAAGTGAATGCCTCGACAAAATTCATAAGACATGGGAAGGATAGACCATCAAGTCGAGGTAATTGTTACAAGTAGAATAACCTTTTATACTAGATATATAGAGATGATGTGTTCTTTATTTCTCAAATGTGATATCCAGTGAATATTCAAGGCCAAGTTAATTCTCAAAATAAAAATTCAGATGTAGAGCAAAATTTTCCAAATGGGATGTCTAGGAATGAGCATGGCGCAAAGCACATTGGAGGTAAAATTTATATGAAAAATGATATTTCTTATATAACATTTTATTTAAACATTTACATAATTTTGTTATGTCAACTCTAGGAAATGAATAGAGGCAAGTGTGTACTACAACACCAGTTATAGGTGTTGAGCATATTAGACATCACAAAGGAGGTACGAGACTTATTAATATTGCTATAGTCATTATATCAAATAATTCGTATTGATGTTCATTTACTCGCATTATATGAATTATAGTGAATAAAAAGAGAAAAGCACTTATCTCAACTGCAGTTACTGAGAATGAGCATATTAGACATCACAATGGACGTATAAACTTTATCAATAATGATGTGATTGTTATCAAACAATTCATATTGATGTTTATTTACCTGTCTTATATAAGTTCGAGTGAATGAAAAGAGAAAAGTGTGTACCTAAACTCTAGTAGGGAATAAGCAAAGGCACAGGGGTACCACAACTCTGGTGAATGACAATGGTAGACAACACATGGGAAGTATAATATTTTATGATAAAGTTATATTTGCTATCAAATTATTTATGTTGATGTTTATTTACTTTTACTATGCAATTCTAGGAAATGAACAGAGGCACATACGTACCACAACTCTAGAAAATGAAAATGATAGACAACAGATGGGATGTATAATATTTGTGATAAAGTAATATTGATGTTAATGTTTATTTACTTTTATTAGGTTGAGTATATATTTCCTTATTTTTCTACTATACCAGGAGTGGATGATCAAAGCCAAGATGTAGTTCATACAAATTTAATAGAATCAATTGAGCATGATGTTACATGTGTTATATTTTTCTATTAATATTTTTCATTATCAAAATGAAATTTAAATCACATTTTCTAAATGTTTTTAGATGTTACCATACCAAATGTTAATAAAAGAAGGACACGAGGTAGAATCAATTTTGGCCCCTACATCTAGTCAGAAGTATAAATGCATTGTTCTCAATGATGGTAGAATTGCTGGACCAGGGAGACGCAGTTTGAGAAACTTTTTAGGAATATTAGCTCGTAATTCCTCTTTATTTCCGATACATAAGTAGTGGGGACAAGATCATGAATCGGCGATTGAAATGGTTATGACAAATGTTCTAGTAAGTGTTCTGCTCTCAAGATACTTTTATATTTTAATTTTTATCCAACTAAAATAGCAAAATATTTTTAATCTTATTGTTTCATATATATTACATTTTATCAATGCAATGTGACTTTGAATTTTTCAATATGGATGATGCAAAAGTGACTTCTTATGATGAAGTAACTACTTTTGTGCAAAAGACGATCAATCAACAATTGCATGATTTTCGTAAGGATCTAAAATATAGGTTAAATCCTAATATTCCCATTGTTGAACAAATGGAAACTATAGATGATCGAGTTCCACAAGAAAGTTGGGTATTACTTATAGATCTTTGGAGTAGTCAATCAAAATAGGTAAAGTTCAAAAAAATATTGCATTGTCTTACTATGTTTTACCATCCATACTTATATCCAATTCATAAATTCATTTTATCATTGAGTAGCAAGAAGAGAGCATTAATAAACGCAATCGAAGTATTTTACAACCTACACACACAACTGGACCAATATCTTATGCTGAAAAGCATTTGAATGTAGTAAGATTTCTAATATAATTTAGAATAGTTGAAATAACTTATATTTTTTCATATGTTACATATGTAAATGTTTTTTAGGAGAAAAATAGTGGGAAAGTGACACTCCTGCAAACTTGGGTTGATGGTCATAAAAGGAATGGTGAATATATCGATAAAAAAACAAGAGTGATTTGTGTAAGTCTTTATATCATCATTTATATTCTTCTAAATTAAGAAAAATAAATCGATATGTGAATTTATCTTATAGGAAAAGGTAATAGAAAGATGTATAGAATTGGGACTAGAGAATACAAATGATCCATTGAAGTTTGGTCCTATTGTGGACTCTGTATATGGGTCCCATCATGGAGGGTATGAGAGAGGAATAAGCAGAGGTATTACTAGAAGAAATGTAAAGAAGAAGAGGATGGTAGAAAATTCAAATAGAAGTATGACTAACGCTTGGGAATCCCAGTTGCAAGAGAAAGACCATCAGATCAAAGAACAACATTGCCATATTCAAGAAAAAGAACATGAAATTGAGGATTTACAAGCTCAGTTGAAGATATTAGAGTCATAGGTATTGTTTAATATTTAAAACCTATTATAATGATATTAAATATTTCGATTTGTTAACTAAAAAATCTTTATACATAGTTACTGTAGGACAAGACAACAACTCTTGAATCTAGTTTTGAGGATGCACTAGAATCTTCAGTATGCTAGCTATCTTTTTTTCTATGTTTATATATCACTCTAGAATAATATTTTAGTGTTGCTTTTCAATCACTGATACAGGAAGGAACAGATATTGATTCTCCTCATTTGGGAAAGATTTACTTTTTTTTAGCATAACAAGTAATATTTTTGTTTAGTTAATATGTTATTGGTGTATTTTTTCTTGTTAGATACTAAATGAAATGTCATGGTTAATGTGTCATTCAATTAATATAGATACATACATGTTTGAATTTATTTTAATGATGCAACCATATTTTGGATCATATTGTTTTGTTATGAAATAATAACATGAGCAAAAACAATGACCGGTTGTTACGATTATAAAATTATCATTAAGTTATCTATATAAATGAATGTTGAGAAATATATTTTGTTGTCATGTATATTTGACTTGAATATTTTGTTTTTATAGGAATATGACTATTACACAACATGTTTGGGAAGAAAATGAACACTTCAGGAGTCAAGATCTGAAAGAGATTAAAATATCATACAACATTATTTCAATTACTACTATTGTGATACAATGTCATCATATTCTCAAAACACATCATGTTGTGTTTAAGTCCAGAATGTATAAAAAAATACTATGACATTTTTAGAATTTCTAGAGATGTGCCTGAGACAGACTGAGCTATCATGTTATTATTTGTTTCAAACATATGGATATTATTTATGGAATCACTTTATTATCGAGATCACTAGTAATATGATTATCATGAATTTGGGTAGAGTGTGAATGAAGTATTATATCTTTTTAATTATCTCAAATAAATATATATAATGGTTATAATTTGTTGTGATTGTTAAATATTTAGAATTGTAAGATCTAATATGAGTACATCATGAATGAATATCACAATATAATCGGTTCCTTTTTATGTGATATCTTATATAAATGAGGTTTTTACCATGGACTGTAAAATTTAATTTAATAATAAATGAATAATAGTCCATGGTTATCACAGTGGATTATATGATTTTTAATTTGAGATACAAGAATACAAATAGTCCACGGTTTTATAATAGTACATGGATTTGTCCGTGGAGTATGGAGAATAGTCTACCGCTACCTAATCTATGGTAATAGTCTATGGTCATTTTATACTCCACGGTTAAAACTATGGATTATGAAGCATAGTCCACAGAAAAATATTTAGACTATAAGCTTTTTTCCTCTAATGAACTGACAGAAAGAGTACAACTGGAGTTGCATTCTATCTGAATGAAAACTTGATATTGGGGACATCTCATAAGCAAAAGAGTGTAGCTCTTTCTTCTTAGAGTTCATGGTCGTGACTTCTGCAGCATGTCAAGGTATCTGGCTGAGGAATTTGCTCAGGGAGATCATTGGTCAGCAACTCACACCAGTTCGACAGCTAGTTTATAATAAGTCCGCAATTGCCTTAATGAAGAACTATAGTTTGCACCCCATAAATATGGGTTTATAAGTAAGTATTAGAGCCTGGTTTTGTCCGGTTCCTAAATTCGGAACCGACCCGGTTTAGATTTGGACACGCAATCTTAAACCCGGAGCCGACCCTGGACGTCAGAATAGAAACCCGAACCCAATTTTTTCTGGATCGGACCCAATCAGGTTCGGACAAATTTTGACAGTCCTAATTTTAAATCATAGGCGGAGTAATTATAATAGGTAAAATTACAAATAAAGGCTTTCGTACGAGAGGTTCCAAATGCCAGTGATTGCCTTCTCCCGTTCACCAAGATGTGCCCGGACAACCTAGCCTTGGACAACAATATACCTGTTAAGTTTGACGTTGGCAATTCTAGATCACATTAGCTGCTGCAGTCTGGGCCAAAGCTTAATCTACTCCTTTCCTGTCATATTATCTGCGATTGGATTTCGGTGCTTTGTTGTCCATGATGTCGTTTGTGAAGAAGCACAAGGAAGTGCACTTTTCATGATAACATGCATGATTGAGGATAGCATGGAGAAAATAAGCCACGATCCTAGTGGATGATTCAAGATAAATTAGCAGAGCGACAAACCAATGGAACACTTCATGAAAGATAGTGCTCCTTCGTGGAAAGCAAACCCATGGACAACAATATACCTGAATTCACATCAGCCTCACCATTTATTATACGTGCAATAACGTTCTGAAATTCTTTCAGAATCCTAAAAAGATGCATTTAATGGTAATTTGGCAACCCGTTGGATCTAGCATATTTAAATAGGATTAAAGGCAATATCTTGTTAGCTTTTAGTGATTAATAGAGAAAACACAGTAAACGGTGCTCATTGGAGAAATATAATTAAATATGAAGCCATTTGTTTTTTTTATTGTAGTGTAAATATCCCGTTAAGAGTGAAATACACGGGACATGTGCTGTAGAGATTAATATGTTAAAAGTGATACATGTGTTGTTTTGGTATAGTATATGTGACATTGCAATGTATTTTAGTTATTTGATGTGATATATGTGTTGTTTTTAGTAGTATTGTCATATTCTTATTGTGTTAGAATTTATTTATGTGTTGGGTAACACCGGTGATGGCTTTTGTTATATAAATATAGTTATGATATAGTATGTGTTATTTTAGTATGATATAGTCATCTCGATTGGTTTGATAGGCTATATTGTGATGTGAATATGTGTTGTTTTTGTATTCCATAGGTGATGTTACAAATATTTTAATGTGATTCATGTATTATTTTAGTATGATATATGTGATGTTGCACTTGTGTTAAAATTTTCTTGTGTATTAGTAATATTAATATTTCACTATTGGTATTATTTTCTCTAATAAAGGTAAAAAATTATATTATAATTGTTTGAAATTATATTTTTTGAGAAAATATATCACTAGAATTAAAGCCCATTACAAAGGTCACCCTTACATATGTCAGGGAAAACATCTACGAAAACTGAGTCGGCAACTCCGCCTAAGCCCATCTTAGCCAGGTTGTGTGCTGCTGTGTTGGGCTCTCTTCTCACATAACCAAAACTAGACTGAACAAAACAAGCTTTCCGTCTTCTGATGTTCATCACTGCACCCATACTAGGACCCAAAAAGTCAAAGCTACTGTTCACAGAAAGAATTACAAAAGTCGAGTCAGACTCAAACTCCACATCACGGATGATCATATCACAAGCCAGTTCCACACCCATTAGAAGAGCAGTAGCTTCAGCAGAGAAAACCGACCATTCCTGTTTAAACGTCTTTGCCTGTGCCATGATTATTTTTCTTCTATGGTCCCTGATAACAGCAGCCACGCTGACAAAGCCACCTTGAATGAACATCGTGTCAGTGTTTACTTTGTATCTCCCAGAAATTGGGGGGTGCCAGATAGTAATCTTACTTTTGTGTCTAACAGTTTGAGGAGGGGTGCCAAAGTAAGGGTTGTTACCATGGTTGCTCGCCCAGTGCATCAAACTACTTATCATCAGGTAAGGATTGGTATTCTCCTGATCGAACAGCAAAATATTTATGCACCTCCAAGATGCCAGCCATAAAGTGTAGAAAGATAGAAAATCACCGTTTGACTCATTCTCTTTAACATGCAACAGAAGATCCACGAGGTTTATGTTGGTTGTATCCGCCAAGGCTTTAATGTGTAGGTGGGACTGCCATACAGTAATGGCGTTACTACAGTTGAACAAAGCATAATTAATATTCTTCGGCTCCCTTTGACAAATAATGCATAAGGCGTCTTGAGTTATCTGTCTCCGAGACAGAGTCTCTTTTGTGGGAAAAATATTCAAACACGCCCTCCAGAGAAAATTCTTTAGTTTAGGAGGGGTATCCAGCTTCCAAAAATCCTTCCAGGGTGAAGAGAAGGGTTGCCTGTTCCCACACCAAGACTCTGCATGACCATTGATCCCTAACCAATATGTTGATCTAACAGAGTAACAACCATCTTGGTTAGGGTACCAATAGACCTCAGACTTGCTATGGATGTCCAGCGGTAGGCTCCTTATCGTTGCTATATCATCCGCATGAAGAAACCCCTCAATGAGTTCCCAACGCCAATGTCCAGCCTCTTCACTTATAATATCTGAGACACTCCAGTCATTCACATCGATGTGTGTCATTCAACCTTTAGGCACTAAGCACCTGCCTTTGGTATTAGGAATCCATTCGTCTAGCCACATGTTCACACTATGTCCATTACCCACTGTCCTTCTGAGGCCTTCCAAAAGGAGAGATTTAGATCCCCAAAGACTTCTCCAAGAAAAACTGGGATCGAAACCTCTGTAGGCATTCAACACATCACACTTTTTAAAATATTTCTTTTTGAGGACCTTACTGGCCATGGCAGAGGGTTTGGAGTGCAGCCTCCACAACTGCTTGGCCAAGAGAGCCGAGTTGAATAAACCCATGTTTCTGAAGCCCATTCCGCCATCATGTTTGGACTTGCACATTTTTTCCCACGACCTCCAGTGGATTTTCCTCTGGCTATTTGAGCTCTCCCACCAAAAATTGGCCTTCAGTTTGTTTATATCTGTTATTGTTCCTTCTGGTATTTTCATCATCCCCATTATATACGTGGGTATAGATTGAATAACAGATTTGATCAGAAGTTATTTACCAGCCTGGCTCAGATACATTTCTTTCCATCCTTTCACCCTATTCCATATCCTGTCTTTGAGACTCATGAAGATGACTTTCTTTGATTTTCCCACCACCATAGGTAATCCAAAACATATAGCTTAGCAAGGTTGATGTTATTTATCAAGGATAAGTACATATGTCATCGGTTTGTGGTTTATAACCAACGACAGACAGTGACCTATGGTGTCAGTTTCCTGGACAACTGATGTGACATTTTTTAATAGGGATACGTAGATATGGTGTCATTTTGTTGGTGGATAACCGATGACATAGATTGAACTATAGCGTTGGCTTTCCAGATAATCGACGATTAAAGTCTTAGTCATTCGATTTTTGAAACAGTAGACGACTAAGTTCCACTTACAAGACCCACAAAACTTTCTTTCCCTCATTCTCTGATTCATCACGTGTGATCTCTAGCTCTGGTGATGATGAAGACGACAACCTAGCTTCTTCCATCCATCACTATTGCCTCCATTGCAGCCTTCATCTCCATCACCGCCTCGATGCCACCTCCTCTTCCTTGGTTGGAAAGGCCGCCACCCATCACCTCTACTGCTTTTTGCCACCGTCTTCTATGTTGCTTGTCGCCGCCATCTCTATTTTTTCTTGAAACCACCATCTACTTTTCCACTACTACTTCCAATGTAGTTGCCGCCTCCATTGCTTTCTTGTCTCTAGCTCTATGCTGCTGCTCGCACCATCTGATGCTACAAACGTGCCCTCTACCCCTATCGTAGAAGGTCCTTCTCTTTCTTCTCTTCATATACTTTCATTATTTGTAGAGTGTATTTTTTATAATTATTTACAGAGTGTATTTTTGTATAATTATTTAATTCACTTGATATTATTTAAAGATTGATATGAATTTACATAAATTGATATCAATTGAAAGATGAAATGTAATTAGGGTTTTAATTTAGAAACTGGATAAATTGTACTTACATAGATGGAATTCTTGTATAACTACTTGTATAATTTGGTGTATTATTCAATTTGAATGTTGTCTAAATAAATAATCACACTTAAGAATTAATTTAACTGAGTTGATACAAATTACCTCTATTAACTTGTTTTAGACCAAAATTTTCATGTTTACCTAAATTCTAAACTGTGAACCGTAATTTATACATGCATTTTGTTGGTCGAGAAACTCGTTTGACTATTAATTATTAGGAGTAAATCTTGGATAGTCCTCAGTTTGAGGTTGTTCTTGAACACTTAATTTCACTTAGGATGTAAGTGTTTAATGTGTATTCAATTTTTAAGATATTTTTCCAGTACTTCCCCACTTGTTCTCTAAGTACATATGTAGGTAGATATTTGTCCATTTAAATAAGTGTATTTTAAGAACTCTAGAAAAATACTAGCGAAATACTCTTGAAAACCGAATACACATTATACACTTACTAGTGAGATTATATGTTCAAGAATGAAATAGGTGGTACACATTCATTACTAAGACCTAAACCTAAATATGTAAACCCTAAATCTTAAACCCTAATTTGTAAACCCAAAATCCTAAACCCTAAATGATAAGCGCTAATTTAAAAACACTAATTTCTAAATCTTAATCCCTAATACCTGATTTATTACTTATTTTCTCTTTATTGAATGGATCGACCATGGATGTCCATTTTGAATCATTGCACTCTGGAGTTTTTTATTGGTCTTGATTAGTCTATAAGATTTCTAGAAGAACATAGGAAACAACTTGAATATATGTTCTATTGTCCATGTAGGAATTGTAGTAAAAACTTGAAAGTCAACATTGTTGACAAAATCAAAAGTTATGTCATGTGCAACAATACTATACTGGGTTATATAGAATGGTACTAGCATGGAGAGATTCCTACTATGAGATCAATAGATGTCGATAGAAATACTTGTGTTGAAAAAAAATTTCCTGTGCCGATGAAGATATGAGCAAATAAAATCTGATAGACATAGTTGATGAGATGCTAGATAGTTGTGGGGTAAATCTTACTGATCCACCTTCCTTATATTGAAACATTGTGCATGATGTTGAGAGACCATTTTACCTAGCTTGTACTATTTTTACAAAGCTGAGCATTGTGTTGAGATTGTATACTCTAAAGGATAACAATAAATGGAGCAATCAAAGCTTCACGTCACTGGTGTTTTTATTGAAAGAAATTGTTTTTGAAGGCAACAAGCTTCCAATTTCAACATACAAATTAAATAAAATATTGTGCCTGATGGAAATGGAGGCTCAGAAGATACTATCATGCCCAAATGACTGTGTGATATTTTAAAAAGACTATATGGATTTGAAAGATGGTCTATAATGTGGGATGTCAAGGTACAAAATGATGAATTTGAGTAAGTCTAAGACAAGCTCTCCTACCAAGGTGATGTGGTATCTACCCATGATACCATAGTTTCAATAGTTTTTTGGCAATACCTTAGATGTGTAGAATTTATCCTGGTGTGCAGAGCCAAAAAAACAATGATGGGATCTTACAACATGTGTCTGATTCCCCACAATGGAAGAAAGTTGATTTATTGTACCCTAAATTTGGTGAAGAAGTCAAGAATCTAAGACTTTGGTTTGCACCGATGGGATGAATCCCTATGGCATAAGCATCCAACATAGCACTTCACATGTTATGATTGTTATATACAATCTTACTCCCTTGTTGTGTATCTAAAATAAGTATGTCATATTATCCTTGTTGATATCGTGCCCCAAACAACATGACAATGATATTGATGTTTTTTCTCAAACTATAATTGTTGACTTAAAGAAATCTGGGGAGGTGTGATGACCTATGATGCTTTGTGTAGCAAGACATTTCATTTGCATTCTATGTTGTTTCATTATTAATGACTTTCCAACATATGAGAATTTGTTTGGATACAACATAAAAGGATCCAAAACATGTCCTATATGTGAGGAGAAAATTGATTCAATATGGCTAAAACATGGCAACGAGACTATATATCTTGGTCATCAAATGTTTCTTCAAAATGTGCATGCTTACCAAAGGTTGAGCAAAGAATTCAACAAATCAACAGAGAAAAGAGTGCCCCTAAACCTATATCAGGGAAGTTTTTTATGAAAGAGTAAAATACTTTGTCAGTGCATTTGATAATACATCACAATGTACTATTCCCACACGAAGTGACAAATATTTACTCAATAATAGGTCAACATTTTGGGATTTTCCTTATTGGGGTTCTTTGGCAGTTAGGCATTGTATCAATATCATGCATGTTGAGAAAAATGTGTGTGATACCATCATTGATACTCTATTAAATATACCATGTAAAACTATAGATCACATCAAATCTAGAATGGACCTACATGAAATGGATATAATAAAAGAACTAACAATAAAAGTTAGTAGTGACTGGAAAACATATTTACTTGCTGCTTCTTATATGTTTTCTAGACATGAGGAGAACTTTTTTTTAGTTCTTTCTTAATGTTAAGGTACCACAGGGATACTCTTCCAATATCCGTAGATTGGTATCAATCAAGGATCTGAAGGTGATAGGTCTTAGATCTCATGATTTTCACACTCTAATGTATAAAATATTGCCCATGGTTATTCCATCTGTACCTCCGAAACATGTAACATTTGCAATCATCAAGCTTTGTTTTCTCTTCAACACTCTATGCAACAAGGTTATTGATCTTGGGAATCTTGATAAGTTACAAAGAGAAGTGGTTGTTACCCTATTCCAGCTTGAGATGTGTTTTCCTCCTTGTTTCTTTGATATCATGGTACATCTTGTTGTCTATTTGACTAGGGAAGTGAAAATATTGGGTTTGATTTTCTTGAGTTGGATGTATCCCTTTGAATGGTACATGAGTGTTTTAAAGGTGATGTTCAAAACTATTATCAGATTGAAGGGAGTATTATTGAGGGTTATGTGGCTAGGGAGGTTATGTACTTTTGCAGTGACTTTCTAAGATGTAATGAATCTCCTGCCAATGAAAAGAATATTAATCTCTATTCTAGAGAAGGGACTTTAAGAACACAAGTGAAAGTAATTAGTCGTGAGTTGTAGGAACAAGAACACTTGTATGTTTTATATAACACAGAAAAACTAGGTATTTATATCACCAAACATACCAATTTTATCAAGACAAAATATCCTCAAACCAATTCAATGTAACTTGTTAGTGAGCATAATAGGACATCTATTAGGTGATTTGAAGATAAAGTATTTCGTCAACTATCTCAAACAAAAAATAATGATGTTGAAAATATCAAATGGATCACCTTTAAATAAAAAATAATGTTAGAGTCAATGTGACATTAAAATGTCTTATTACAGTGTCATTCAAGACATATGGGAGTTTAAGTATGCAAATTTCATAGTTTCCATCTGTAGGTGTAATTTGGTTGGTAACACCATAGGAGTTGTAGCAGATGAATTAGGTTTCCCATAAGTGAATTTTGAAAAGATTAGTTTGAAGGGTGGACCATTCATAATGGAATCACTGGAGAAGTAAGTATTCTACATTGATGATCCGATAAATGAAAAATGGTCTATTGTTTTTAATGGAAAAATGCAGTTCCTTGCAGATCCTATAGATGAAGAAGAGAACTATGAAAAGTATGATGACTCCATTGTATTTTTAGTTAGCTTTCCAACACCAAATGTTGAAACTAACCCTAACTTATATACATGTGCATATCACACATAAGGAGTATTAATTGATCAAGGATCCACCAGTACTGGAGGCATATATTTTATTTTTTAAATGCTAGATCTGTGTTTTACATTCTTTATTACACTTATATATGTTTCATATGTTACATGTATATTTTACATTCTTTATCACTTATATTTCAATATTTGACTATTTTTAATATGAGATCTTTTAGATGGCATCTGACCATGAGGATGAGCACCATGACAATGTGCACCGTGAGGATGAGTTTGGTGTAAGGTGTATTATTGTATTACAAGATGTGCATTTTACATTCTCTATCACAATTATTACATAGATGTACATTTTACATTCTCTATCACTTATATGTGTTTCTTGATAATTTTAGGATGAGCATCCTAAGGATGTGCAACTTGAGGTTATGCACCTTGAGGATCTTTCTAGTTTACATAGGAACAACATGATCATGCATGTAAAAAAGGCATCACCTTGATGAACAAGTTACTAGTACAAATGGGTAAATGATCGAAGTTGGATGCTGATTTTGATGATTTATAAAATCCTATTGGGAAGAATCACAATACTTTCATGCAATATCCAGGGGATATTACTTGTTGTATATTGGAGATAACATTAGAATCTTGGCATAAAGTTGATCCTTCCACAAGATATAACATATGGAAGGACATATGTGTGAAATATTCTGACTTTTAAAGATGTTGATGAAAAACCACTAGAGGGGGGGTGAATAGGGTTTTAAAGTTATTTTAATAATTATTTAACTCAAACAACCACAAATGAAAAAGTAAGAAGGAGGCAAGGGATTTAGAGTGGTTCCTACCTTAGAAAATACTAAGGCAGTCAGTCCACTACCCGGTTGCTTACCCAACTGGGATTTGAAAGTATTAATTTTATTACCTTCACAAGGAATTACACAAAATACAATACTTTCTTATACCCCTTTGAACAGCCTTCACTTTGAAGTAGATGCACCAACTCGAGGTAGCCTTCTTGAAGTAACTCCAAGCTCCCCCTTGAAGTAGCCTTCCTCTTAGAAGTAACCTCCCGTTGCACCAGCCTTCTTGAAGTAGTCCAAAGTCTCCTTCTTCACCAAGAAGATCACAACCCTCTCCAATCTGCAGCCTCCAACCTAGGAGTAGCAAGGAGAGTACAAATGATGAAAGTGAACAAGAAAGGAAAATAGAAATTACAACTTATCCTTTGAAGCACAAGGCTTGATTTTCCTATATCACGCGTATAGATCTCCTAACCAAAGTATATGGAAATGTAATTACTGTGGATAGGAGATATTAGCCTATAGGACACGAATTTAGAGCAAGGTGAAGAGTAGCCAATTGCAAGTATTGCTCAATTGCTCAAAACATGTTGGTCATGCAAGTATAAGCTCAAAGATTGCTCAAGTATGGAATCAAGTGTATTTAGATGTCCTAAGGCATGTCCTATTTATAGGAATGACCTACAAGTGCTTAAGGACTTTCTAGACACTTTCTAGGGGTTTCTAAGTGCTTAACTAGCCGTTAGGTATAAGTTAGTTGGATTAACAATGGCTAGTTAATTTATTCTGCAGTTGCTGTCAGAGTCCATCTCGGTCGAGAAATGGTCGACCGAGACACCTACTCGGTCGAAGTTTTGTCGACCGACAGTCTCTCTGGATCAGTGTTTGTAACGTTTATCTCCAACTGCCAACTACCTTGTCAGCTGTGTCTAACGGCTACTTGGGTCTTTCTCGGTCGAGAAGTTTGTCGACCGAGAGTGTCTCGGTCGAGGATTTTGTCGACCGAGATAGACCCTGTTTCAATGTTTCAAATAAAAACATTAAGTGTGTGTATGAGTGTGCATATGTGACACTATTGAAGGGGATGACCTATCTAAGTGTGGTGATTAGCTAGGGAAGATCTAACGCTTGATTTACATGAAGTCTAAGTACTTGTACATTATATATTTGTACAAGTTTACAATTGATTACATTTCATGAAATTTATAAGCATTTAAGCATATGGACTCCCTAGTGCTTTTGTCATCCACCTTATTCCTGCAACACTCAGGTAGCACGTTAGATAAACAAAAATGAAATGTTTGTCATAATCAAAACAAAGGGATTTATCATAATGTCCAATTTAGCCATCAATCTCCCCCTTTTTGAAGATGACAAACATTTCCAAAATATAAATTAAGGAAATATAAAACATGTGAGTTTCATACCTAAAATTTACCTTTGTGAATTTCTTCTCTTTGTTTATAAAATGTGTGCTTATTATTCCCCATGAATTATTGAACATGAAATCCAATTCTTTAGGGAATATAGCAACTTTCAATGTAAAGCCAAGAGTTTATGAAATTCATTGATTGAGTTTTGCACAATTACTAAGTTTAGAGATTTATATTTATTTCTCCCCCTTTGTCATTTCAAAAAGATATCTAAGATTAATATTTGTGAGTCTTTTAGTATTGCTCCCCCTTAAATAGATATCCCCAATTATAATCAAGGTATGGATGCTCTTCATTGGATGGTCAATTTAGCCATGTTCAAATGATGCCATAGAAGGAACATATTAAAAATATCCATTATAATCAGTAAAGATAACCAATTTATTACAATCATGTAAGTATTACAATCATGCAAAGGTAATCAAATCATGTAAAGATAACCATTTCATTACAACTAATACAAAGGACACTCCAAATCTTACTGGAAAGACTTAAGTATTACATCAATATCAGGGTCTTTTCCAAGAAATGGCTCAGCTCCATAATATTGGACTAAAGTTTGCCACTCCAAAGCACCTGTCTTGGTTAAGGCATATTCTTCCAAGAAAGTAGGAACACGATCAAAGCGGAAATGAGCAACAATGTCTTGTAGTTGCATTGAAGAAAACTGAGTATGTGTGAGATCTGTAGATGGTGGAGGTGGAGTTTGGTAGTAGTTGTAAGAGGGATTATATGGGTTGAGCATGCCAGGATTTAAAGAATAAGGATATTCATCTGGTTGATTTGGAGAGAGTATTTGCATCCTTTGATTTAGGTAGGTCATGGCATGGTGGCTATAATCTAATTGTCTGCTTAGATGATATTGTGACCCAGCAACATAGGTTAGGGTGTTTTGGATGGGATCATAGGATGGGTTAGTAGGAGGAGGTGGTGGTGGTATGTCTTGAGTAGATGTCTCACTTTCCGTCCTCGCCCTCTTGTGACCAAAATCAATTCCCATTTTTTCTACGGTGTTTTTGCTTATTTTTTGTGGTCTTCTTTCCCATGTGTATCCCATATCCTCAATTTGTGTCTTAAGAAAGTGTTGAGTGATTTGGCATACAAAATCAGCATATGGGGGATTGCCAGAGAACTCAAGCATGTTCTTAAGGATGATGCGGATAAAATTTATGGGAATACATTTGATAATGGCATAAATTAGGCACATGCGAAAGATAGGGACTTTAGACTGGTTTTCTCTAGGATGTATGTTTGTGGAAACAATAAGGTTGACAATCCTAGCTGCAGGTTTGAGATTAATGGCATAGTAGGTACCCCTATCTTCATGACAAGTTGTATTAGAATGAAAAATGGCTCGTTTAATGTCACTAAGACTGACGGTATTGTCACCTTGGGAAAATATATTGAGTGGATTTCTAGTGGTAAGGTCAAGAGTGTCTTGATATTCGTCTAAGTCGATGTTGAGCATGTCAAGAATATCCTCCTTAGTAAATCGAAAGCTATGCCCATTAACCATAGAGTAGAAAAAGTTATTTTCATTTTCGGAATGGGAGATTAGGTTTGCATAGAACTCATTTACCACTTTTGAAGAGTAGGAAGGGAAGGAAGGGTTCAAAAATTCTTTCAAATTTTGCACCTCAAAGAGATCCTCCAGGTCGACGATGCTGAGGAAGTCCATGACGTCAACTGGTCGTCGTGGAAGAGGAGTTTTGGAGGAGAGTCTGAGATAGCGATCACCAGCATCTGCGTCGACGAAGGGGATGTCGTTGATGATCGTCAATGGTGGGGAAGCCGCCCTTCCTTTCCTGCCAGCAACTTTCTTCTTTCCACGTGTAGATGATGAAGCCATTTCTTTGATTTAAGGTGGAGAAGAAGCAAGAAAGTCTTGGGGATGAAGAAGCTAAAGAATTGCACAAAAATGCACTAGAGAGAAGCTATGGAAGTAAGAATATGAGAGTGTGAAGCAATAACCCATTTTTAGTCCTTTCTATAGCAATCCAGTGACCAGGTCGGTCGACAATTTGTCGACCGATCGACCGTAACGGTCATATCCCAGACGCGCTACTTGGCCGCCCAACGGTTGACTGGTAACGGTCATAAACGGTCGGATTCCAACGGTCATATCCCAACGGTCAATTCTCGGTCGAGCAATTGTCGACCGACATCGGCTCGGTCGAATAATAGTCGACCGAAAGTGTGTCTGGGTTCTGCAGATGTAATTTTTATTTGAAGTCTGTCGGTCGAAAGAGATAGGCTGACCGAGATGTTTTCGGTCGAGCAATTCTTCGATCGAGAAACTTTCTGTTAATGAAATTTTAAGCTGCTTCTCAATCAAATAATCAAATTTGTTTGTGTGAGCTCCCCCTTAATCTTATAATTTGAGGATTCTAAGGTCACAAATTGATTTTTAAAATTTGATTTTGACCTTTTAATAAAGCTTCATGTTTTCAATATGATAAACACATTTTGAATCAAGATACTAAGATTAAGTGTAGTAAAAAGGATGTCCAAATAAGCATTGTGTCAAGCTTATTTTAGGTCGACCTTGACTACGACCATAGCACCCCTTGGTCAAATTTTAACTTTAACCAAGAGGAAATTTTTGCAGATTTTATATGTGAAGTATAATTTCTGCAGAGAATGTATTTATGCCATGAAGTTTTACTGTTTATGCAAAATGGCATCTTCATATGACCTGAATTACAATGATCAATAATAATATTCATGGTTTGTATGAATCAAATATTATTGTAGACAAACATAAGAACAAGAGCAGTGTATTCACAATGCAATGATCAAGATTGAATCATGTAATTTCATGAAATACAATTATTATGACCATTTAAATTGTAATATACATGGTTCCTACTGAGATAGACCAAGAAATACTTAGGATAACCATGTGAATTATGATAAAATAGTAATTTCCTTGATTAAACCAATATGGTTTGTAATTTACAGTTTTAAGCCAAGCCATACCAAAATAATTTCATACATGATTCATGGATTTTCAAATTTAAGACAAACCATGTAAAGGATCATGTTTGATAAACTTTTTCAAGCAATGAATGAGGTTTGTTCAAAATCAGTCTTCATATAGCACTTTTTGCAATATGTGTTAAGGATTTTCATGATCATAATGTTTATCTCATGATGCAAAAAAAATTTATATATTTTGTTTCAAGGAAAGTTTTCACCATTTATTATTGATTTGCAAATTAGTCATTCATAGCAAATTGATAGCAAATAGATTATTTGAAAACAAGTTCAGCAGATTTAGTTCAGACTTGACAACAGAAACCTGATCGGTCGACCATTTCTCGACCGACAGTTATCTCGGTCGACAATTTCTCGACCGAGAAAGGTTCTGTTTTGTTTCAGGCCTGTTTTCAGAAATTGTTTTCAAATAAAAACAAGAATATAAAAGTTTAAAGCTCGATTTAGTTGAGATATTTAAATATCAAATCATCATTTAGGTTAAATCTCAACTAATCATATACATTTTGAGAATCCAAACTAAAGCAAGTAGTTTAAGATGTATATTTTTAATTTCTTGGATTAACTTGGTGTCCTATTATGTTATGTTGAGATAGACATAGAGATATACAACTTTAGAGTCTTTGGTCATATCTCAATCTTAATTTTATTCATTTAGTTTGGAGTTTTTGGAACCCATACTAACTCAACATCCTTTTTCTTGTAGGGACATGAGAAAGAGTAATGTCCAAGACGTAAACAATAATGACAACATATCGAATCAACCTCATATCTTTTTCTATGTTTTTGTTCTAGGTTGTTTTTGGGTATATATATATATGTTTGCCTTTAGGTACATACATAGATTGATTTTCTAGTGCTTGTGTCTTTCTCCTACTAGGTTTTTGATAAGATTTTCCTTTAGGATTATAACCTAGTCCTCTCCTTCCAATTTGATGATAAGAATTATTTAAGATTTTGTCAAGGGTATCATTGTTATTCAAACTACTAATCTTTTGTTGCAACTTGACAATCTCATCCATTCTCTTATTGATGTCTAGCTTTGCTTGATCTAGATTGGATAATAAGGAGTCTCTTTCTTTCACAATAGTATCATAATCTAGATGTGTGCACAAAATAGGTTGTTTTTTAAGATCATTTACTTGATTTTGCAAGTTTAACTTTTCTAGGGAAAGAAGATTGCAATTTGCTTCAACGGATTTCAGTTTAATATCATGATCTTCAATAACCTTTTTAAGATCCTCATTTTCAGATGTAAGAGCAAGAAGTTTAGCATGTAACTCATCATTTGCCTTATTAGATTTCTTTAATTTCTTCTTGCACTCAATATACTTATTATGTGTCTCTTCAAGGCTAGCAATTAGCACTTCTTTAGATAAATCAAAAAGACTTACCTCTTCTTCTTCTTATTCACTTATAGTAGCAATTAGACATTCTTTATGCACTTCTTCCTTCTTTGACTTCCATGGACAGCTAGGTGTTGTATGGCTTGTTCCTAAGCACCAATTACAACTTGTTGAAGATTTGTCCATGCTTTGCCTTTGCTTGCGATTGTAGACACTATCACCCTTCATTCTTCAAGACTCGATTAGAGCTCCTTGAAGCCCACTCTGATACCAATTGAAAAACCACTAGAGGGGGGTGAATAGGGTTTTAAATTTATTTTAATAATTATTTAACTCAAACAACCACAAATGAAAAAGTAAGAAGGAGACAAGGGATTTAGAGTGGTTCCTACCTTAGCAAATACTAAGGCAGTCAGTCCACTACCCGGTTGCTTACCCAACCGGGATTTGAAAGTATTAATTTTATTACCTTCACAAGGAATTACACAAAATACAATACTTTCTTATACCCCTTTGAACAGCCTTCACTTTGAAGTGGATGCACCAACTCGAGGTAGCCTTCTTAAAGTAACTCCAAGTTCCCCCTTGAAGTAGCCTTCCTCTTAGAAGTAACCTCCCGTTGCACCAGCCTTCTTGAAGTAGTCCAAAGTCTCCTTCTTCACCAAGAAGATCACAACCCTCTCCAATCTGTAGCCTCCAACCTAGGAGTAGCTAGGAGAGTACAAATGATGAAAGTGAACAAGAAAGGAAAACAGAAATTACAACTTATCCTTTGAAGCACAAGGCTTGATTTGCCTATATCAAGCGTATAGATATCCTAACCAAAGTATATGGAAATGTAATTGCTGTGGATAGGAGATATTAGCCTATAGGACATGAATTTAGAGCAAGGTGAAGCGTAGCCAATTGCAAGTATTGCTCAAAATAGGTTACTAATGCAAGTATAAGCTCAAAGATTGCTCAAGTATGGAATCAAGTGTATTTAGATGTCCTAAGGCATGTCCTATTTATAGGAATGACCTACAAGTGCTTAAAGACTTTCTAGACACTTTCTAGGGGTTTCTAAGTGCTTAACTAGCTGTTAGGTATAAGTTAGTTGGATTAACAACGACTAGTTAATTTATTCTACAGTTGCTGTCAGAGTCCATCTCGGTCGAGAAATGGTCGACCGAGACACCTACTCGGTCGAAGTTTTGTCGACCGACAGTCTCTCTGGATCAAGTGTTTGCAACTTTTATCTCCAACTGCCAACTACCTTGTCAGCTGTGTCTAACGGCTACTTGGGTCTTTCTCAGTCGAGAAGTTTGTCGACCGAGATAGACCCTGTTTTAATGTTTCAAATAAAAACATTAAGTGTGTGTATGAGTGTGCATATGTGACACTATTAAAGGGGATGACCTATCTAAGTGTGGTGATTAGCTAGGGAAGATCTAACGCTTGATTTACATGAAGTCTAAGTACTTGTACATTATATATTTGTACAAGTTTACAATTGATTACATTTCATGAAATTTATAAGCATTTAAGCATATGGACTCCCTAGTGCTTTTATCATCCACCTTATTCCTGCAACACTCAGGTAGCATGTTACATAAAAAAAATGAAATGTTTGTCATAATCAAAACAAAGGGATTTATCATAATGTCCAATTTAGCCATCAGTTGATAATTTTGTTTTAAAAAATATGCCATTAAGTAAATGAAACTTTGCAGAGAATCATTGACCTTAATGAAAACTTGCATCATAAAAAGGTGATGCAATACTATGGGAGGTTATTAAGAAATTATAGGACAAATATGAATATAGAATACATAATGAACAATAAGAAGAAGAAGTATGACACTGAGAAATGGGCCTATCTTGACCCAAAGGTGTGGGAAGTGTTTGTTGCGTCAAGACAAATAGATGAATTTAAGGTATTAATCCCCCTCACTTAAATTTTCTTCTTATGAATTCAATGTATTACATAATTAACATATGGTATGGATTAACCAGGCTTTACACAATGCTAAAAAAAGGCATGCAGAGAATGTGCACGACCACAACTTGGGCCCAAGTGGCAACACATTGTATCATCAAAAGAAACTAGAAGCGTCTTCTTCTGAGCAGCCTACACCTGGGTTTGTTGAGTCTTCTACTACTCGTACACCTTTACTTTGCCATGAGGAGTAGATAGGTGTTAGGATTAACGAAAAATACCCAGCCTCACAACTACAAAGGTGGCTGAAAAAATAGTAAAATTCAACTCTCAGAGTACATGTTCATTTTGGATCTTGATTGTTATGTTTTACTAACCAATTACTATTGATGATGATTAGTGGAAGCTCTACAATAAAAAATAAGGCAAGTTCATCCCTTAGGGCCCAAGGTATTCATTGACAATTGCTCTGGGTACTCCAGAACATCCTGGCCATGTTAGGGCTATTGGGGTTGGTGTCGGTATAAGATCATATTTTGAGTCATCAGAGAAGCATAAATTTGTCAAGAAAGGAGTTTGTTCACAAGAGAATGTGCAAGACATGATTGCAAAGGGAAAAGAGAATGCAATGAGACAATATCAGGCTTCTTATTCTCAATCTCCTTAGATAGTACATGTGTCACCCCACTCTTCACATGAGGTGGATCCTCCTATAGGAAGATGTGTTTGGGAGTAATAGGATGAACTCTCCAGTTGGCACGCCTGGTGTCACGTCCAACACCACACAAACAAGATTACTTAAAACCAAACACACGATCAACAACTAAACATCTATGTATCCAGAAAAGTAGAATAACTAAAACTGATTCCAACATTACCATTATACTAAAAAACATATTACATAAAGATCCATCAACCTATATCACATTATATACCACATTAGGTATTTACATCTGTTCAGTTGCAGAGGACACAACCTGCATACAAAAGATTCTATTCCACATATACAAGCCACATATACAAACAAAGGCATACTGCCAAAAACCATGTATCATTATACAACATCTACAAAACACATCCCTTCTTAGACTTGAGAGTAAAGGGACGACTCAGGACCCTACTACTAACAACAACTAGCCACTATCCAACCTTCTACATCTACTAATCTCCAAGATACTCCTCCTCAGCAACATGATCCTAACCACACTGCTAACGACCACCTAAAAAGATGTGGTGACCCACAAGGTGAGACACATGTCTTAGTGAGAGATATAACTCTCAACTAACAACTATTGTTTACAACAAGTTTATTTTTTAAATAGGATGAGAATATTCAGCTAAATAAGTAGGTTAAATAGATTAAGCAGTTACAACATATTAAACTATTCCAACATGATAGGCATATTAAGAAAACTAATCAGATAGGCACAACAACACATATGACTAGAAGGAATATGAAAAACATGTAAGTATATCACCTACCAAACTAGTTAATTTCTCTTACCACATCATATAATGATTAAGCAGTATAAGAAATAAGGCACACGGGTTAATATCCAATGTGAAACATATTTAACCCTACAAAAATTTACTACATGGTTGTGTTATGTCTTTTATTAATGCCCTATGGAATTGAGGTATACCACTCAATTCCAACTAACCACTACTGCATCGAAATTAGTTCCATACAAGATCTATAGTAGAGCAGGATTTTTAAGATCTCATTCACCCTCAGTCAGTATGAGTCCGCCGCAATGACCTATAAGTGCAACTGCAAAACAACCTAGTCTGTCCTTGGTATATACGTCACATCACTAGTGAACATCCTAGTCCATCCTTAATAGTCAATATACTAGTAAAACTATGGTATCACAAACCAAACATCCGAGGTACAACCGTAAAAGTTCTCAATCACATCATATATATTGAACATCATCTGAGATTCATCCTTGATCGTTCCCCTTTCAAGGTATGACCGCAAACATTTTGTGAACATGCATATACTCTACAGTATATGACTCCGAGCATCCATAAGAGGAACACTTGTTTCACCATACAACAATTACTAACACTAGAATGGATCTATGGCACAGGGAAACTACATGATTAGGACTTCACTTAATTAGTTAAAGCCATTTGGGTATCTTTTAACTGCATCAATCAAGTTACATACAAATCCTAGAAAGGTTTTATAAAGATAAGGGTAGATTGAAACTTATGAAGATATATAATGTACAAAATATATACTTGTCACATCAACACAAAGTACTTATTTCACTGCCATACATGAGTCCATGCACTCATCATCATATCATCATGGGATATCGATCCCTTGTCACATCATCAGAAGGATGTCACCTCAATTAGGGTAGAAAGCATGTCCATGGTCATAACCATACATTGTGATACATATCTTTGGCATAACATAGTAATTAAGAACTATGATGTTAATCAGATAACAATCTAGGGTTACAATCATTTTAGAAAGATAAAATATTCATCATCATGCTAATTAATCAAGTAGGCTTAAGCATCATCAATTTAGATTCAACAAAACATAATCACCACACAGACCAAAAATGTTCACCGACCACTTAGGATTAGTGGTGTCATCAACTGCTGAAAATTAGGTTACAACAACTTGGTGACAACATAGGTAAAAACATAACATCAACCTCTAAAAATGGAGCAAGGTTGGAAACAAATGAGGCTAGGTATACCACATTCATCAACTGTTGATGGTAAACTATATTGGAGACTATTGAAAACACAAAGTTGGCGACCGAAGAAAACTTGAAGACATAGCAAGCACTTAGGGTTTCATGTTCTTCATTGATCATATCGAATCCAGGTCCTAAATGACCACTAAGGTCTAACATTTAGAGACCACATAGGTTAAAGCTTAGTGACCAAGAAGATAGAAAAACTCATCGAGCACTAAGAAGGAAATCCTTGGTGACCAAACCAAGTAGTGAATTCTTGGTGACCACTAAACATCAACATCCTTGGCAACCACAACTAAAGAGAGAGAAAAATTTGACAACCTAAACTCATCCTCCACAAAGGCACTCAGGTTGATCTCCACCATGAACCAAAAACCACCAAGGTTTAAACCATAAGAAGAAAGTTCAACTCTAAAACCCTAATGAATAATCATCATGAGAAAAGTAAAATCAAAATTTGAGAGAGAGAAAACCAACATTTTCACCAACATTCATTCATCAAAACCTCCATCACCAAAGATATATTTTGTGCACTAGGATTAGGGTTTATCCAAGAGATTATATACTACTCAAGATAACCTATAAACACAAACCCTAGATCAAAGATATTGCTTTCTACTAGGAACCACATTGTAAGGGTAGATTATTTGCGTGCAAGGTAAGTGTAATCAATAACATTGGAGAATGTTATGTAACTTGCCTTAAAGTTGATGTATAAAACTCCAAATAGAAAGATGTCTCCAAGAAAAGAGAAGAAGGAAACCCTAGATTGATCACCATTTTTGGACAAGCTAGCTCCACCTCTCAGGAAAGAAACAAAAGCCAAGGTCAAGGAGCAAGAAAGAGAGCAAACCTTAGGTAGAAAAGCAAGGAGGAAGAGATATCTTTAAGCTCTAACTCAAGCACTACTATGGAGAACCATGGATTTGGCCAAGAAGAGAAAGATGAAAGGTAGGATAGAAAGAAAACAAAGACCAAGAGTAATATTTCTTACCAAGACCAAGAAGGAAAGAAAATAGTGTACTGGATGATCACAAGAAGGGTTGCTCCAAACCTAACTAATAATGCAAGGGGGGATCATCCACCTTCTCCAAGCTTGAGCTCCTTCACCACCAAGCACAAAGGGATGGGCTCTAAGTGAAAGAAGAGAGAGGGTGGAAAGGATTTATTTGCCTGAAAGGAGAGTGGTTTTGTATAACATTGGGATAGAGAGAGAGAGAAGGTTAGGTGTCATGCTAACACATGCTATGTGTCCACCAGATCTCGTCCATGCAAGCACTACATTCACACATTCAACTAGGGAGTTAAAAACAAGAAAAACTAGAGACAAAATTGGTCTAGAAAAAGCCATCGACCATTGATATTCTAAGCAACCAACCAAGCCTAAAACTCAAACAATCACTGAAGATCAGAAAAGCAATCGGTCGCTCAAACCAACACTAGGGTTTCTTAGTGACCTAGAGGGCTCATGGACCTCATCAACCGCCAAGACTAGAGGGTACATTCCAAACATCATCAACCGCCAAGAATCATGGATCAAAAGATCCTTGGAGACCTCCAAAACACAAGCTCATTGGTCAAACATACTTCAAGGTCAACAATCCACTTAGGACATCCAAGCAAACCCTAATTCTTTATCACATGATGGCATCAGTCAAACCAAGGTGTAACAAGATGCCCTATAGAACCACTCTTTCCAACATGATGTCTAAACATGTGAGGCACAAAAAGCATGTGAAAATTGCAAGAAAAACTCCTAGAAGTGGGTAAATTGCATTTACATCCAAAATAAGAACACATATGCAAAACTAGCTCAAACAACATCAAAGTTGGACTAAACTTGAAACATAAGTTTGTCACATGATATAAAATCATCCCACAAAGATTGATTAAGATTTTAAGCATATAATTATGCTAAGAAAGAAAGATCAACCAAAAAGCTAGCTTAGGGATATTACAACCATAAACCCCTAACATGGATTTCGCCCCCAAAATCCTACACGAATAAGGATGGGTACTCCATACACATCTCATCCACTAACTCCTACATGGCTTTCTCCACACCATGGTGATGCCGCAAAACCTTAACAAAGACTATATTCTTCTTATTCAACTTCTTCACCCTCCTATCCACGATCAACATAGGACCTTCAACATACGACATGTCCTCATCCAACTCAACCTCCATTGGATGAAACATCAACTCTGTATCCGAGTGACATTTCCTCAACATGAAAACATGGAAAACATTATGCATATTGTGTAACTAAGGTGGTAACTCCATCTTGTATGCCGCCTTCCAATACGTTCCAATACAGGGTAAGGTCTCGTAACCCCAGGAGACAACTTACCCTTCTTACCAAACCTCAACACTCCTTTCCAAGGAGATACCTTCAGATACACCTTGTCTCCCACTTGAAACTCCAAATTCCTATGACAGTTATCAACATAAGACTTATGTCTATCCTGGGCTGCCTTCAGATGCTGTTGTATCGGTTTGATCTTCTTTGTAGCCCGATGCACTAGCTTAGGACCCAAAATATGATACTCACATGTCTCATACCAACAAAGTGGTGCCTCACAAAATCTTCCATACAAGGCTTCATACAATGCCATATCTATACTCCTCTAATAAATATTATTGTAGGAAAACTCTATCAAACTTAGGTGTGTATCCCAACTACCAAGCAACTATAGAACAAAAACTCTCAATAGGTCCTCCAAAATCTGAATGCTCCTCCCAGACTGACCATCTGTCTGTGGATGAAATGTTGTGTTGAACCTCAACTGTGTCCCCATTGATGTGTGCAGACATTCCCAAAAATGACTAGTAAACTTTGGACTCTATCAGACACTATGATAACCAGAATATCATGTAAGTGGACTATCTCATCAACATATATCTATGCCAACTCCTCTATTGTATACATCATCTTGACTGGAAGGAAGTGAACTGAGTTGATCAACCTATCAAATATCATCCAAATGGAATCATGACCTTTGTTTTTCCTAGGAAAACCAACCACAAAGTCTAAGGTAATATGATCCCATTTCCACTATGGTATTGGCAAAGGTTGCAATGTCCCTGTAGGCTCTGATGCTCAACCCTGACCTCCGAACACACTCGACATCTAGCCACAAACTTTGTCGCATCACGCTCTAAACCAGGACACCAATATAGATCCTACATGTTATGGTACATCTTGGTATTGCCAGGATGCATGATGTACATTAATGAATGAGCTTCCTAAAGAACCATCTTCCTTAGACCATCAACATCTAGAACCATTGTCCTGTTGAGGAAACATACTGCCCCATCACCTGTCTCATGGAAACAATCTTACTTCTTATTGCCAAGCTCTACCCTGATATTCTGTATCAGGTGTCATCTCACTGTGCATCTCTAATCTACTGCATTAATGTAGGCTTCACATGTAACTATGCTAACAAGTCTACCAACAAAGAAGCCTCCAGTTGTACATTCATCTACAAAAGTGATACCAACATGTCCCGCTTATGACACACCAAGGCATGTAACTATGTCTTATCCACAGATGATGACGAAGATGACTTCCGGTTCAATGAATCAACCACCACATTCTCCTTCCATAGATGATAGTATATCATGAACTCATAATCATTGATCAACTCCACCATCTCCTTTACTACATGTTTAGCTCCCGTTTCGAGAAGATATATTGAAGGTTCTTGTGGTCGGTTAGATCTGGCACTTCTCCCCCTATAAATAGTGCCTCTATATCTTCAAAGCATGGACCACTACTGCAAGATCTAGATCATGTGTCGGATAGTTCTCCTCATATTTCTTTAGTTGTAACGAAGTAAAAGAAATCATGTTCTTGTCCTACATCAACACGCATTCCAAGCCATTCTTCATCATAGAAGATGTTTCAACCCTTCCCTACCTCTGGAAGAACTAAGACTAGAGCACTGGTCAACTTCTCCTTCAACAGAAGGAAAGAACACTAACACTTGTCATCCCAAATCAAAGGAACAACTTTCCTTGTCAAATTGGTTAAGGGTAACGCCACATCACTAAAGCTCTTAATGAATCTCCTGTAGTAGCATGTCAAGCCTAAGAAACTCCAAACCTCCGTCGGTGTCTTGGGATGTTCTCACTCCAAAAGTGACTGTGCCTTCTTTGGTTCTACGCAAACACCTTTAGAAGATATGATGTGGCCCAAAAAAGATACCTCTGTCAACTAGAACTCAAACTTGCTAAACTTGGCATACAACATGTGTTGCCTCAACAACGTCAACGCCAAGCGTAGATGCTTCTCATATTTCTTACTATCCTTAGAGTATATCAGGATATCATCTATGAACACTAACACCAATTGATCTAGGTATGATGAAATACTCGGTTCATCAAGTCCATGAAAGCTGATGGTGCGTTGGTTAACCTGAATGGCATCACCACAAACTTGTAGTGACCATACCTAGTCCTGAAAGCAAACTTTGGTATGTCATTTGCCTTGATCCTCAGTCGGTGATATCTTGACCTCAGATCTATCTTTAAGAACATTGTGGCACCTCTCAACTGGTCAAACATATCGTGTATCCTCGATAATGAGTATTTGTTCTTGATCGTGACCTTGTTCAACTACTAGTAGTCTATGCACAATGTCATAGATCCATCATTTTTCTTCACAAACCCCAAGGGGAAGTACTCGATCTAATAAAACCCTTCTGCAACAACTCCTGCGATTGCTTCTTCAACTCATGCACCTATGTTGGTGCCATTATGTAGGGTGACTACGCTATAGGTTGAGTTTCAGGAACAATATTGATCTCAAAATCAATCTCTATAGGAGGGGGAACACTAGGATACTCCTTGGGAAATACACCCTCAAACTCTCACACTAAATAACCTCATGGATAGTAGAACTCCTCACCTTAGTATCCACAACATGTGCTAAGAAAGCTTCACACCCCTACCTCATCAACCTCTCCGCAGTCATAGCTGACACCAAACACATAGGAAGAATCTTCCTATCTCCTTGGAAGATTCATGAGACATCCCTATCATGAAATTTCTACACCTTGGAACCATAGTCAAAGTCCACCATGTACTTCTCCAAGGTGTCCATTCCAAGGTTCACATTGAATCCATGCATATCAAGTGGCATAAGGTCCACTCAAATGATGCATACTGAGAAAGAAAGAACACAAGATGGACACCCCTCGTGCAACTCACCAGAAATAACAAGAGGGGTCTATAATAGAAGACTATCTGATCTACTACATGTTGACTCAAGGTCAATTAGATCAATGATGACTCACATCTAAATTGACTAAACCTGTGTTTTGATGATGAGTAACCATTCCACATATTGGTGTCTAATGTCTCTACTTGAGTGATTCCAGATTAGGTATAGACACACTCCAAATACCCTAACTTGCGCATATCAAATTGGAGAAAAGACAAGTCAAAGTCAATACAAGTGCACATTTTTTTAATATGATGTAAATCCATTAGAATCATATTGTAAATCACTTGTAATGATTGTATGACTTGTAATTAAGCTTGGAAAAAATCAGGAGCACTTAGATCAAATGTTTAAGCACTCAAAATACATTTTCCAAAATTCACATCAGGTTGTTTATCAGTCGAGTTCGGTGAGTTGCAAACTCGACCGATCCTGATTGGATCTTGAAAATGACTTTTGATCGGTCGAGTTTACACTTCACAAAACTCGACCGATGGAGTACCTAACCAATTTGATTTTCATTGGTCAGTCGAGTTTCCCAAGACAAACTCGACCGATGGTCTGAATATTAGCTTTGTCTTTTACTCTATCGGTCGAGTTACCCTTATAGAAACTCGACCGATTGCACTGTACAGAAAAGTGCAAAAAAGTGCTTCTAGCCATTGTGGAGTTGCAACAAGTGAAAATATATCCATTGCAAGCCAAAAAATGGCTAGTTTTCATTCTCAAGTGTTCCTAAAGGCTAAGAGGCATCCCCGGCTATAAATAGGACCCCTTGGGCTTCATTCCAAGGTTGAGCATTCAATGCAAACTCTATGTGAGGTTCCTATTCTATAGTTGAGTGCTTCTTACAGCCTTGTCTCTCTCTCTAAGCTTAATCACTTAATACATTCGTTAGACTGAGTAGGAAATCTATAAGAGAGCTAGTCCTACATGTATATCTTGTGAGGCTCTCACTTCCACCACCTCCCTATCTCTCATTTCAATAATGAAGATGAAGGTTCTCTCTCTTGGCTAAGAGAGGTGAAGAAGAACAAGGGAAGGCATCCCTTGGTGAAGATCAAGGCTGAAGACTTGGAGCAAGAGTGGGTAAGCCCTTGGTGAAGGTAAAAGACTTCTTACTCAAGTGGGTACGTCCTAGGTAGAAGCTTCTCCGAGTGAAGGTGAAGTCAAAGGCGGAAGATCCAAGAAGAGTGGGTAATTCCTTGAAGGCTGAAGACTTGTGCAAGAGTAGGTAAGTCCTTGGAAGAAGGCGGAAGACTCTTGCAAAGTGGGTAAGTCCTTGGTAAGGTTGAAGACTCTTTGTATTGGATAGGTAAGTCCTTTGGTGGTCATGTATTGTATCTCTCATAATGAATATAATGAAGGTGCAAGGTTAAGAAATCTTAGAGGTTGACCTCTCTAGGTAGTGGACTGACTCACTTCTAGTTTGAAGTGTGGAACCACTCTAAACAGCTTGTCAATTGGTGTATGTTCAATCTCTCTCTTCCTTGTTATGCATGTTTTAGTTGCACATAAATTTCCTATTTACCAACTTTATCTTGTGATATATCTTGAAGGTCTAATGAATTTTGTTTAAGTGCATTCAGCTCTGTTCACCCCCCTCTAGAGCATCTAATCACCCATCTAGGATCCAATAATTGGTATCAGAGCAGGCTTCTACAAGCATACTTCAACAAGTAGGAGAAGATGTGTGACTACCAAGGAGGGAGATACTTGATCAGCCTACCATTATTTGATGGGAGTAATTTCCTCTATTGGAGAAGAAGACTTCAATTCTACATCCAAGGATCAAGTCTTGAGATGTGGCAAATGGTGAACAACCCATACAAGCTACCAAAGAGAAAGATTGAAGAATGGGATGATGCTAACTTGAAGAAAGCAATCTTAAATGCTAGAGCCATGCACATCCTCTATGCCTCCATGACTCCCACTGAGTTCAACCAGATTTCTTCATATGAAACAACCTATGAGGTATGGAGAAAGCTATGCATCACTTATGAGGGGACAGATCAAGTGAAGGAAAGCAAAGTCTACATGCTCAAAGGGCTGCTTGAGAACTTCAAGATGGGAAAGGAGGAGAGGATAGCCAACATGTACTCAAGGCTCAACACCATTGTGAATGGTCTTGCAGTTCTAGGTTATCCTATGTCTAGAGGAGAGATCAACCCAAAGATCCTTAGAACGCTTCCAAAGAGGTGGGAACCCAAGGTGACTTCTATTGAAGAAGCAAGGTCTCTTATGGATGTCCCTATTGAAGAGCTCATTGGAAATCTACAAGCACATGAAGTCACACTTGGCAAAAGAGAAGAAGTTGAAAGACAAGAGAAGAAAGAGCTAAAGCGAATAAAGAAGGTTGAAATGAAGACTCAAATTGAAGCTATCATGGAACAAGTCTCTCCATCCTCTCATGTTAAATAAGATGCCATGTACTCCAAGGATAGATTCTACAAAGGCAAGTCCTCCTCCATCTGGTGCTTCACATGTGGAAAGAAGGGTCACTACAAGGAAGATTGTCGACAAGGAAAAAAGACCCATCTGGACAAGAGAAGAGAAGAGCAGTACAAGAAGAAGGAGAAATGGCACTAAATCTCAAGTGACTCCTCAAACTCAAGCTCAAGTGGCTCCTCCAACTCAAGCTCAAGTGAAGATTCAAATGAAGGATCAAGCTCAAGCTCTAGCGATGAAGGAGAATGTCATTTTGCTCTTATGGCATCAAAAAGTAAGGACTCAAGTGAGGTAAATCTAAACTCTTTAGTAAGGACCTCCAATATTCCATGGAGAATCCTCTAGTTCTAAGACTATGGGAACATACAACTATGGTCATTATTCCACCTATTGTCCTTTTAAGAAAGCATCCAAGAGAAATAGGACTTGGGTTGCTAAACTAACCCCTCCGGACCCAAAAACATGATTGGGGACCATTTCATCTTTCTTCTTGTAGGTACTTGCAAATGGATTGACTTGAGCTATTGAATTGCAAATTGACTTGTCAATCCACATGAAAGAAGAAAGGTGAGATGTGTAGAAGGTGACAACAAATGGAAAAATGAATGGTAAGAACAAAGGTAAATGTTTTCTTGCTTATTACCATTTCTAACTTGTTTTTGTCAAGTTAGTGTGCACTATGCATGTGGGTTTTGATTCAAAAGTGGTATTTTGGGATTCTCTTCACACTCTTTATCAAAAACTATTTCTAATTCTTTCATAGTGCATTACTAACTTGCTTAAACATGTTTGGATATGGCTTATATCTTTAGCATGCCTCTAAATATGTTTTTATGAAATATATGTGCCTTATGACAGTAGCTCTATTGGTCGAGTTTGTCCTGTTTGAAACTCAATCGATAGGCACCAATGGGTGTTGCCAACAACTGTCATTGGTCGAGTTGTCAATGCACATAACTCGACCGATAACACTGTGCACATAATATACATTTGGCTTATTGAATGAGAATTTCCCTCTCAACTAGAGTTTCTCAACCAATAGCCTTATTCTTTGGCACTCCTTTGGTACCTTTATATATGCATATTGCCATGTTCTAAATTGCCTATCTTGCTTAGAATTCTTTTTTTTAGGAAAAGTTTAGTCATATATTAAAAGCACAACAAGCAAGAAAAACCTGCTTATGTGAGAACCTTACAAGATGTTGAAAATGTTCAGAATAAAAAAAACTGAAAGCATGCAAGCCTAGCGAGATAAAGCATTGTTTTGATAATGAGGGGGAGGCACCCCATAACAAGCCTCTAGATGTTATAAAGATGATAAACCCTAGTTTGTAAAAATATCTGCCTGAGCAAGGAATCACAGTTGTTGCTGCACTAAACTGACACCGGTTTCATTGTCAACCATGGCTTTGAGATCACACAAAAAAGCTGCTTCAGATTCTCCTTCCTCAAATTCGTCTTGTCCACCATTTTCTATGTTACCTGCATTTTGTTTAGAGTGTAAAGATCTACATCTATTTGTGATATAATATTTTGTGCCAGATTCTTTTTGTTGTTGAAAATTCTGTTGTTTCTTTCTTTCCAAAGATTCCAACTGATAGTGGTGAAAATATCACTGCTTTTGTAATTTTTGTAAAGTCTATTTGGTGTTGTTTGTAAGGGAAATGTAGCTTCCTTGAGGTCAGGAAGGCAGTATCATGTAAAATGTGAGAAGATATTTTGTGAGAAGATACACTTGAAGAAGATGTGATCGATCGAATCACTATTTTTTTCACAAAGTGGGCATCTGAAAGGGCCAATAAAACCCTTTTTTGTAATATTTTCACCTGAGAGAAGTTTGTTGTGAAGTAGAAGCCAAAAGAAAGTTTTGTATTTTTGTGGCCATTTTTGTTTCCATATTTTTGATGTAGATGGGGAAAGACCTCTGTAGGAAAGGTAGGTGTAGGATTTTTTAACCGAATATTTTCTGCCCCATTTCCAAGTGATAGAATTTGTGGTGTTATTTTCCAGGGAGAGAGCTAGATGTCTGAAGTCGTTTGGACTGATCTGAGAAAGAATGCATCTTTTTAGGGAATTTGATCTATTGTTGGTGATAAGATGTAGAGCTTTTTCAATCTTTATGTTGAGAAGTTTGTTTGGAATAGTCCAATTTGGTCGAAGATTTATGACTGAGTTGTTTTTGAACCAAGGATCAAACCAAAATGATATATTTTTGTGCGAGTGTGGGGGAGTGTTAATGATTTGAGTTATCATGTGGATGTTTTTGTTTATGAGTTTCCAAAGTGGGGAGGTTGTTTTCTTAGAGATTTGGTGCCAGGGAGGTGAGCTTTGATAATATTTCTATTTGATGAGTTGGGTCCAGATTTTTGTTTGTTTTGGATCAGACTATCAATGATTTTTGCTATAAGGCAGAGTGAGTGTGTTTCAATGTTGATGATGCCCCAACCGCCTTGATCGAGAGGAGCTGAAATGGTTTTCCAATTTACAAGATGATAATGTTTTCCTGGTTTATCCGGTTTGTGAGAGTTGTTCCACAGAAAATTTCTTCTGATTTTGTGTAATATGGATTTTGTTTTTAAGGGTAGGGGAATGCAGCTCAGGAAATGGGTAGTGATAGGAGTGATGACACTGTTTAGAAGGGTGAGTCTTCCCGAGAGGTTAAGGAAGTTATTTGTCCAATTTGTGAGTTTTGTGTTAATTTTTGATATGATAGGGGTCCAGATAGCATTTGTTATGTTGTATGGAGTAATGGGAAGACCCAGATGTTTGATTGGAAAATCTCCAGTCTTGCAATTTAAGAGGTTTTTAAAGTGCTCCAAAGTAGGTTGATTTATGTTTACCCCAAAGATGGAAGATTTTTGAATATTTATTTTAAGCCCCGAGATATATGAGAATATGCCAATGATTCTGAAGATATTTAGAAGGGAGGCTTCATCTGGGCAGGAGAAGATAATGGTATCATCTGCAAATTGAATGATATTTTCTTTGCATTCACCAGGAGAAATGATGAGACCATTTTGTTTGCCCAATTGGATCATACGGGAAAGAATAGTTGTAAGGATGATGAACAGATAAGGAGATAGAGGGTCTCCTTGTCTTAGTCCATTTGTGTTATGAAAATAACCAAATGGAATGCCATTTATGATAGTAGAGAAATGGTTTGTAGAGATGAAAGCATGGATCCAATTTACCCAAATATCGGGAAAACCGAAACCCTTTAGAGATTATAAATAACATTGCCAGTTAACAAAGTCAAAGGATTTTTCAAAATCAAGTTTAAAAGCTAAAAGGGGGGTTTTGTTTTTGTGGCAAAGATGAATCGTTTCATTTACCATCAGGAAGGCATCTTGAATACTTCTGTTTTTTAGGAAGGCAGTTTGATTAAGAGGGATGATGTCCTCCAAGTGAGGTTTTATTCTGTTTGCTAGGGTTTTAGCAATGATTTTATATGAGGTATTTATAAGGTTGATTGGTTGGAAGTGAGATATGTGGTCAGGTTGACTATTTTTTTTAATCAGAGTGATAAAAGTTTTATTTATGAATTTGATGATGTTTTGTGGGTTTGAACTAGCATGGAATGCAGACAGAAAAGCAAAGAAATCATTTTTATAGTGGTCCCAATTTGCCAGGTAGAATTCAGAGTTAAGTCTATCAGGTCCAGGAGATTTATTTTTTCCGAGGTCTGAGATAGCAGACTGCAGTTCTTCGAGGGAGAAGGATTTAATGAGTTCTTGTGGATTTTTTATGTTTTTTTGACAAATAGTATTCCAGGATAAGTTATTTAGACATGGGGGATTGTGGTTGTTATTGAAGATATGTTTAAAATGGTTATTTATGTGAGTTATGATGGTTTGTTTGTTTGATGTTAGTATTCCGTTTATTGTTAGATGGGTTATGGCATTATGTTGAAATTTTTGGTTACAGATTTTGTGAAAAAATTTTGTGTTTTTATCACCTTCTTTAGCCCAAGTGATTTTAGCCCTTTGTCTCCATTTGGTGTCAATACAATTATTAATGTGGTCAAGTTCGGCTTTGATGGTAAGGATAAGAGCAGGGTCGGCATTTGGGTCCTTGTCTACGAAAAGGTACTGATCTTCAAGATTTTTTTGTAATTCAAAAAGGTTTATTTGGTTTTGGTGCTTCCATTTTTTGATGTGAGTTTTTATATTTTTTGTGTTGTTTTGGATATGTAGACCAATGTTAACGGTTTGTGAGTCAGCAAGTTTCCATGATTCAAGACAGGATCTGGAGAAGTTGTTTATGGAGAGCCAACAATTTTCAAATTTGAAAGGTCGTGTGCCCCACAAGGTAGAAGATGTGTCAAGGATAAGGGGGAAGTGATCAGATATAGTTCGGTGGGAGATATGAACCGATGATAGAGGGTGTTTATCTTCCCATAGGTTTGAGCAAATGAAATGGTCAAGTCTGGAAAAAGTATAGTTTCTAGACCAGGTGTAAAAAGCGTTTGAGGGTTTGATGTCGATCAAAGAATGGTTTGTAAGCATCTGACTGAATTTTTTGTCAGCAGCAGACATCGTATGTGGGGAATGGCTGGAGTTGAGTCTATCTGAGTTTTGAGTGATTAGATTAAAATCTCCACCCAAAACCTAGGGAGTCAAGTGAAATTTTGTAAAGAGGTGATTTAGTTCCGTAAGGTACAAGGATTTGTTGTGTCCAGGTTCCCCATAGGTACCAGAGAAAAACCAAAGATATCCATCGGAGAGGTTTTTGAATTCAATGGTTATTGAGAAGTTTAGGATTGATGTGTTTTGTGAAGCTAGTGATTGATTGTTGAAACCAACAATGAGGCCCCCTTTGAAACCCTCAGGAGGTAATTGGATCCAGTTTGTGATTCTATTACCCCCTATAGTTTTGAGAGCAAAAGGGGAAAGAAATGCTTTTGTTTCTTGAATAGTAATAAGGTCGATTTTATTTTTGTAAATGTGAGAACGTATTTTTTTCTCCTTTGGAGGTTTGCAGCTCCACAAATGTTCCAAGAATAGATTTTCATGTTTAAAACTTGGGATGATGTGTGTTTAATAGGCTATTTAGTTAGACGTTGTTTTGGAGACAGCAGGAGCGAGTCTTCTTTTTGTCCAACCCATAAAGGTTTCTAGGTTATCTAGAACTTTATTTGGATCATCATCATCGTCTAGTTGTAAGCCAATCTTATTTGTAAAGGAAGTGAAGCTGTTCATGTTTGACCAAGATGCTAGAACTCTATCTCTCTAATTGTTCTAAATTGGCATATCTATATCTTGTAATTACTTGCTTTGAGTTGTTTTGCAGGCTTTGATGATGATCTCTTTGGATCTCTTGGTTGTGTCTAAAATTGCTTCTGTTGTACTCTAACTTGCTACATCTATCAAGGTGTATATCTTGTTTTGATACAACCTTGAAGCTCTTATTGGTAATCATCCTTTGGTAATGATGCATATTTGTTAGTTAGTGAGTTATATCCTTTCATGCTTCTAATTGCATATCTCTTTGTTTGGATATATCTCTACATCTACTCATAGCTTGCTTTATCTTATGTATGTTTTGGTATCTCTTGCTATGATCTAGATCTTACTAATAGTCCTAACTTGTGATAACATCTACTAGTATTTCACATACATGTAGTTCTAACCCTGTTTATAATTGGTATCTTTGCTCATCTAGTGGTATTTCACTATATGCTATGATTGTATCTTGTCTCATATATGCTCAAGCTTGCTCCTTAAATTGCATATCTACTATCTTGAGTTTCTTGCATAACATTGTGATGCAAGGTACATAGATCTACATTATATGTAGAAAATTGAAGTATTTTTGGATTTTATGTAGATTTTGCTCCAGTTTCAGTTTTTGCTGCAAGAGTAGTTTTTTTTGTGTAGAAACGACCTTTTGAGCAAGGCTCATCGCTTCACCATGAGCCCTGATACTTTTTGGGAAAATTTTGTCATCTTGAGGGTCAAAATTGCGTTTTATTGTTTTTCTACAACACTTTATGTTGCATTTTGGGTTGTTCAAGTATATGCTTTAACTTTATTTTCTTTCTATGCTTGGACAAGCCCCTATCTGTGATCTTTTACTCTCCTTATATAACTTTTTGTTATCTCCTTTCCTTTAACAAGTGGTGTTTCTTATTTCTTCATACCCTCACTTTTTGAAATGACAAAGGGGGAGAAAGGTATGTCTTCTTTTGACAAAATAGGGAGAAGGCATGTCTTACATGAAGAGGAGAAGTATGTCCATGTAAGGGGGAGAAGGTAAATGTGAGAAGACATATATGTGTAGAACATATATGAGTAGAAGACATAGTATTCTATAAATGTTATGAAAACTAACCATGCAGGAGAAATAGCATCAATTGAGGGGGAGTATGAGAACTCCATGTGCATCAATTGAGGGGTAGCATATGAGCTCAATCCTATTGAAACCCCTTAGTTTCTCCAAAGGTATGATTTTACTTAAAAGCTTTCAATACATTTATGGAATGGTTTCTCATCTTCAAAAAGGGGTAGAATGTTGACTCGAGGTCAATTAGGTCAATGTTGACTCACGTCTAAATTGAATAAACCCATGTTTTGATGATGAATAACCATTCCACATATTGGTGTCTAATGTCACTACTTGAGTGATTTTAGATTAGGTATAGACACACTCCAAATGCCCTAACTTGTGCATATCAAATTGGAGAAAAGACAAGTCAAAGTCAATACAAGTGCACATTTTTGTAATATGATGTAAATCCATTAGAATCATATTGTAAATCGCTTGTAATGATTGTATGACTTGTAATTAAGCTTGGAAAAAATCAGGAGCACTTAGATCGAATGTTTAAGCACTCAAAAGCCATTTCCAAAATTCACATCAGGCTGTTTATCGGTCGAGTTCTGTGAGTTGCAAACTCGACTGATCCTGATTGGATCTTGAAAATGACTTTTGATCGGTCGAGTGTACACTTCACAGAACTTGACCGATGGAGTACCAGACTAATTTGATTTTCATTGGTCGGTCAAGTTTCCCCTGGACAAACTTGAGTGATGGTTTGAATATTGGCTTTGTCTTTTACTCTATCAGATGAGTTACCCTTATAGAAACTCAACTGATAGCACTGTACGGAAAAGTGTAGAAAAGTGCTTCTAGCTGTTGTGGAGTTGCAACAAGTGAAAATATATTTGTTGCAAGCCACAAAACAACTAGTTTTCATTCTCAGGTGTTCCCAAAGGCTAAGAGGCATCGCCTACTATAAATAAGACCCCTTGGGCTTCATTCCAAGGTTGAGCATTCAATGCAAACTCTATGTGAGGTTCCTATTCTATAGTTGAGTGCTTCCTAGAGCCTCCCCTCTCTCTCTAAGATTAATCACTTGCTACATTCATTAGAGTGAGTAGGAAATCTGTAAGAGATCTAGTCCTACATGTATAACTTGTGAGGCTCTCACTTCTACCACCACCCTATCTCTCATTTCAACCATGAAGATGAAGGTTCTCTCTCTTGGCTAAGAGAGGTGAAGAAGAACAAGGGAAGGTGTCCCTTGGTGAAGATCAAGGCTGAAGATTTGGAGCAAGAGTGGGTAAGGCCTTGGTGAAGGAAAACGACTCCTTGCTCAAGTGGGTAAGTCCTTGGTGGAATCTTCTCAGAGTGAAGGTGAAGTCAAAGGCAGAAGATCCAAGAAGAGTGGGTAATTCCTTGAAGGCTGAAGACTTGTGCAAGAGTAGGTAAGTCCTTGGAAGAAAGCGGAAGACTCTTGCAAAGTGGGTAAGTCCTTGGTAAGGTTGAAGACTCTTTGTATTGGATAGGTAACTCCTTTGGTGGTCATGTATTGTATCTCTCATAATGAATAAATTGAAGGTTCAAGGTTAAGAAATCCTATAGGTTGACCTCTCTAGGTAGTGGACTGACTCACTTCTAGTTTGAAGTGTGGAACCACTCTAAACAACTTATCATTTGGTGTATGTTCAATCTCTCTCTTCCTTTCTATGCATGTTTTAGTTGCACACAAATTTCCTATTTAGCAACCTTATCTTGTGATATATCTTGAAGGTCTAATTAATTTTGTTTAAGTGCATTCAGCTCTATTCACCCCCCCTCTAGAGCATATAATCACCCTTCTACGATCCAACACTACAAACAAGCAGATTACAACTATTTATCACCTCTCTGGTGATAAAAGAGTGTGTCACACCCATGTCAAGCAAAACATATATGAAAGAAGAAGTAGACAAATCATAATGAAAATGTTCCATCTGATCTCTTACGACCCATGGATTGACCACTCCCTCTGGATGACTCATATCGTACAATTTATTTGTCATATTTTGTCGTCTACATCCTCTGCTAGCTGGTTTGGAAGATCCTTCCTATGACACTAGACTGCATCCTCTACCACCACCACTACTGAACTGCTACTATTGAGAACCCCACTGACTCTACATCGATTGCTATGTCACCTCCTCATCCTTCATGGGACAAGACCAGCTCATATACCCTACTTTTCTACACTTATGACAAGTCCTCGTATCATACTACAACCTACGACCCTATCACAGACACAGATGCAGTGCTACATGATCTTGCTGGCAGAAAACTATGACCCCTACCCTTGTTAGGGACCACTATAACAACACACCTAATCACCACTCTGAGTAAACCAACCTCTTCTATGATTGGGGTGAAGAAAATATTGTATTCTTTTTTTTGTTGGTAAAAAATCGTGTTACTAAAATTTCGGTTCCCAAAACTTTGGGTACAAGAATTGCGGCCCCATTTCAAACTGGATAAAACACCCAAACAACTAAGGTAAACTATCTGAACTAAGCTACTAAAAAATAGTAACTATTTGCCTAAACAACAAACGGGGACAGTCCCATAATACAGACTCAAAGGTAGCTAGAGATACAGACTAAACCATTCAAAAAAAACAACTCATACTGACAATGGCAATAGATCCATCCTCTGAAAGTATGGCAACATGAGCGACCAGAATCATCTGTTCGGCATCTAGGATATCCCAGGAGCAGCATGGTAGGAAGCCCCACTACTATCATCTAGATCAACATTTCTGGCAATCAAAAGGATCAACCAAAAAGGCATGTAACACATTGGCCCTTTAGCACAAACTAACTTAGCTAGCTGATCATTCACACACTGGAAATAAAATCACATCTCTGACAGAAAGTGGACTAACCAACCAATAAGAGACAATCTGAACCAGAGAAACCAAAGTCCTAAGCCCATCTAATCAATTCTATAACTAAACCAGAAACCAGATTACAATCTCCAGCAGACTAAGAAATCATCAAGAAGAACCACAGAGCTGGACTCATCAGATCATAGGGCCTAGATGACTGACTACTCACACACTAACAATAAGCTTGTTTCCTAAAATTGTGAGGACTGGTCAGCAACCTGATGGCAATGTGAACCTCTGACCCCGACTCCAAAATATCAACTAATAATTCCTTAACTCCAGCTCGAGACCAACAGCAACACAGGAATAGGACAAGGATATAAGTAACAACTCAACCCCCATCCCTATTCATCTTTGCTGATTTCTTTTTCCTATTGTCCCAAGATTCCTCAAACTCCAAGGATTCAACCACCAAACGGTCAGAATCAATCCCTAAACGTGATTCATCCATAGAACCATCATCATCATCAAAGAGTTGTTCTTTCCTCAATTGATAGTCGGCTGAATAGCCACTACTTTCCTAGATTTTGTTAACCTTCCACGTATTAGAGCAGTTGTGAGCAAATTCCAATTCCCAAACTAGATTAAGACTGTACATATTACATATTGGGTATGACCCAAGCATCTCCGATTCCATAATCCCACCTATAGGAACTTTGGGTAAATGATCATGAGCTGAAGCACTACTGGTGAGGACTACTTCTTGAACCTCATGAGCAATGAAGTTCTGCAAGCCCTCGTCTTCATCAGCATTGCCTACAAGCACCACCATCGAGCCCCCTTTCTCTTTAGCAGCTTGAGCCACTTTGTCTTTAGAGGCATTTATGCAAACACCTCTCTGCTTCCCATACTTTACCTGTAAATCATTGTTCGGAGTAGGTTTCCTTGACTTCGACGGGCAGGAGGTTGCTCTGTGCCCAAACAGCTTACAACTTCGACAGGATACTGGCTTCGAAACTATTTCAACCTTCAGCTGCTTCACGGTTGAATCCACTTCAACATTAGTCATCCTAGGCAGGGCAGAGCCATTGTAGATTTTGACACAGGCTATTGCAGCACCCAAGCATCTGGTGGTCGTTGAGATGTCATCGATGTCCACTGGTCTCCCTAACGTGCTTGCAACTCTTGCGATGTTGGTGCGAGTCCAAGGAACACCGACGTTCTCGATTCTGACCTAGATCAGAACCTAAGAGAAAGATAGAGGGGGAAGAGAAATTTCGGGCTTCCACGAATGGGCAATAACCAGTGACCCATCCATGAACCATGGCACCTCATCCAGCATACGGTCTCTCTCAGTTTTGGATGCCATCTTGATGATGAAGTCCTCCCTCTCTTTAGCGAAGACTTTGATTGAGCCACTAGGGTTCCATGTCCTTCTAATCCAACCAGCTAGATGCTCTCAGTAGGGTTTCCTTCCAATGAAACAAATTGAGACATAATCACCCCAATCCGGCATAGGGAAATCCAGGCTAGAGATGGAGGCGCATTTCACCCCATCTCTTAGGACTGGCTCGACATACTTGATCATAGCAACCCCATCAACCCCCCGGTCTTGTCTACTGGTGATTAGCCAGTCGGCGATCCGCGAAGCGGTGGCTGCTCCATTGTAAGGGTGGGGTGGTGGGGAGGAGTAGGAGGATGCTTCCTCCGCCTCCTTTCCTATGGTTTCAGTGGGTGATCTAGAGTGACCAAGGATGACTTGCTTGCCTTCATCCCCAGTTTCCACAGGTGGACAACCTAGAGGAGTCATCGAAGATGGCTCTACAACAACATTGGTCTTCTCCCCACGGTCGCTAGGTATTTGCCCCCGACCTCGCACACGCCCTCCGCGTCCCCGAGCTATCCTCCCCCTCATCCTTAAAAAATCTTGGATTCTTAAAGACACCAGAAGACTGTACCTAAAATTAAGCTAACCTCTTCCTAGCATTGTCTTCATGCTTCTCGATAGAAAACTACTCGATCCTTGTCACTGACTCCAAAAAGGTAGAGAACCTCTCCTTGTTCTCTAAAGCAGACATTATTGTTGACAAATCCCTGCTCATCCCTTTCTCAAACCTCAAGATCCTCTCCTTATTTTTCATTTTCATGTTAGGACAAAACCTCAATAGCTCCATAAGCTTGTTCTCATACTTGTTGATTAACATTGAACCCTGTCAAATATTTTGAAACTATACTATCTTGTCATCAATATATGTCTTTAAGAAGTATCATCTCACAAACTCCTATTGAAACTCTTCCCAACAGATCATGACTCCATGTCTCTTCTCCTCCTATATGGCCCACTAATGGATAGCATTGTCTTTTAGTATGTAAACTGCGTGCTTCACCTTGTCCTCTTTTGGAATATTGAGGACCATGAACGCCTTCTCAAACTCCATCAACCACATATCTACATCCATCAGGTTTGTTGTACCAACATACTCAAGCCCTCCAACACACCACAACCACTCAAATGTATTCCCAGAATCCTAGGATTCCATATTAGGGACAACTTCCCTTGCCTGAGGTACGGGCAATTTATCTACCATATGCAAAATTGTGGCCATTAGCTATTCAAAAATAGATTGAAATGCTGGGTTGGCCATGGTTGCTGGGTCAAACTGAGGCACAGCGGTCTGCTCCGGTCCCATCTCTAGCACTTTTTCATCGTGTGCTTGCCTCCTCACACCATCTCCTAGCACGACATAGCTACTCTCCACATGTTCTTCAAGTTCTCCAGACATATCTGCATAAGCAGAAGCTATGATCATATATGTTAGATTTTTTAAGAACGGACACAAACCCTAGTCCTATGTCCTTATAGAATCAAAGAACCTAGAGCTCTAATAGAAACCAAACTATGACACCCAATGCCACAAAAATGAGATTACTCAAAACAAAATACACAATCAAAAATTAAACATCCATGTAGCTTTACAATTATACTTAGAAAAATATTACATAAAGATCCATCAACCTGTATTACATCATATGCCACATCGGGTATTTACATATGTTCAGTGGCGGAGGCCACAACTTGTATACAAAAGATCATGTTCCACATATACAAGCCACATATACAAACAAAGGTATACTGCCAAAAACCATGTAACAATATAAAACATCTACAAAACACATCCCTTCCTGAACCTGAGAGTACAAGTACGACTATAGGACCCTACTACGAAAAACAACCAGCAGCTATCCAACCTTCTATCTACTGATCTCCAAGTTTCTCCTCCTCAACAACACGATCCTGACCACACCACTGACGACCACCTAAAAAGATGTGGTGACCCATGAGGTGAGACTCATGTCCTAGCAAGAGAAATAAATCTCAACCACAACTATTGTTTACATCATGTATATTTTTTAAATAGGATGAGTAGATTTAGCTAAATAAGCAGTTTAAACAAATTAAGCAATTACATCATATTAAACTACTCCAACAAGATAGGTAGATTAAGAAAACTAATTAGATAGGCATGGCATCATATATGACTAAAACTAATATGAAGTACATGTAAGTCTATCACCTACTAAACAATTAATTTCTCTTATCACATCATATAACAACTAACCAGTATCAGAAATAAGGCAAGGGTTAACATCTAATGTGAAATGTGTGTAACCCTAAACAAATATACTACACGGCTATGTTACATCTTTTATTAATGCCTTGAGAAATTAAGGTATATCACTCAATTCCCACTGACCACAACTAAGTCAAAATCAATGCCATACAAGATCTATAGGAGAGACAGATTCCTAAGATATCATCTGCCCTTAGTATGAGTCTGCCTCAGTGACCTATAAGTCCTGATGAAAAACATCCTAGTCTATCCTTGGTATATAGGTCACGACACCAGTGAACAACCTATTCCACCCTTAAAACGTCACAGTGCTATTGAAACTTGTGTATCGTAACCCAAACATCTGAGGTACAACCGCAACTGTACTGAATCACATCGTATACATTGAACACCAACTATTATATGGCCTTGGCCGCTCCCTTACCAAGGTATGACCATAGAAATCCTTGTGAACATGCATATACTCAATAGTATATGATTCTGAGCATCCATAAGAACAACACTTGTTTCACCATCCAACAAATCCTGACACTGTAATGGATCTATGGCACATGGAAACTACATAATTAGGGTTTCACTTGATTAGTTAAAGCCAATTGGGTATCTTTTAACAACATCAATCAAGTTACATACAAATAGTATAAAGGTTCTTCAAAGATAAGCGTAAATTGTAACTTTAGAAGATATAAAACATTTAAAATATATACTTGTCACATCATCACATGGTACTTGTCTCACTTCCATACATGAGTTCACACACTCATCATCATATCATCATGGTATACCAATCCCTCATCACATCATCTAGAGGATATCACCTCAATTATGGTAGAAGCCTTTCCCAAGGTCATAAGACCCTTCACATTCTTCCCTGCAAGAACATCACCATCTCTCCATGTCTCATTAAGGCTCATCATCATCACCATACATTGTGATACAGAAGTTTGACATAATATTATAATTAAGAACTATAATGTTTATAAGATAACAATCTTGGTTACAATTAGTTTAGAGAGAGAAAGTTTTCCATCTTCATGCTAATTACTTAAGTAGGCTTAAGCATCATCAATTTATATTCAATAAAACATAATCACCACACAAACCAGAGATCTTCATCGACCACTTAGAATCAGTGGTGTCATCGACTGCTAAAAACTATGTTACACCACCTTGGCGACTAATTAGGTCAAAACATATCATCGACTGTTGAAAATGGAGCAAGGTTGGTGACCGCTAAAGCTAGATCAACCACCTTCATCGACAGCTAAAAACAAAAAGTTGGCGACCAAAGAAAACTTGAAACCATAGAAACCACTTAGGGTTTCATCACCTTCATCGACTGCATATAATCCAAGGCCCAAACGACCACTGAGGTCAAATGTTTAGTGACCACATGGGTGAAAGATTAGAGACCAAGAAGATGGAAAAACTTATCCACCACTAAGAAGGAAATCCTTAGCGACCAAATTACGTAGTCAAATCTTGGCGACCACTAAACACCAATATCCTTGGAAGCCTCAATAGAAGAAAGGGAAAGCCTTGGAAACCATAAACTCATCCTCTACAAAGGCATACAGGTTGATCGCCACCATGAACTGAAACCACCAAGGCATAAATCATAAGAAGAAAGTTCAACTTTGAAACCCTATTGAATGATCATCACGAGAGAAAGTAAAACCAAGATTTGAGAGAGAGAGAAAAACAACATTTCCACCAACATGCATTCATCAAAACCCCTATCACCAAAGATAGATTTCATGCACTAGTATTAGGGTTTATCCAAGAGATGATATACTACTCAAGCCATGTAAACACAAACCCTATGTTATGACTGTATCTGAGCTTAATTGGTAAACTAGGGTTTACCTGGATGATTATATGCTTAATTGGATTGATCATTGCTTAAATCCAATTAATGATGATAATTCAAATATGATGTTTTAAACCTAATAAGAATGTTAAGTGTTCTATTGTTTGAGAAATTAGGGTTTGAACAATATAAACCCTAGTTGGCTGAAATTAGGGTTTTGATGGTACATGAGTATGGAATTTGATCAGGATAGCAGTGTGGTAAATGATTATTCATATTTTATACAAATTTTTTATTTAATTAAATTTTTTATATGATATGTATAACTCAATCATGCATATTGGAGAAAAATTTCAGAATATTTGAGTGTTCTTTGAATGTGGTTCTTGATCAAACTATACTTCAACCAAAATGTTGACAGAGTGGTTTTCAATAGTGTAGTGTTTTATTTTTATTTATTTATTGGTAACTCCAAATTATCTGAAATTTTAACTGGAGATCTGAAACTCATTAATAAACAACATGTAAAATTTTCATAATATTTTGATTCATTTATACCTTATCCGTAGATGAATTACTTTAACTGACATTTCTGTAGAATTCTGAATAGCAGTGCAGTATTCGATTTTTAATTATTTAATGGAAGATTTGAATGATCTCAAATTTTAAATCAAACTTTGTAACTCTATTATACACAACATAAAAAATTATAATAATTTTTGGAGGAGTTTGATTTCTGAAATACATGAATTTACATAAACCTTTTTATGACAGAAATTGTTTTGCTGAAATAAGAAAAAGTATAGTAAGGGTCAAAGTGCAATTGACCCAAGTAGCTCAATTTCTCTATATGGTCAACCTAACACACAAGGATCTCTCATAATTCGTGATTCAATCTAGTGAAACGAAATCCTAGAGAGAGATATAGTTAGGGTTTGAGAGGAGAAATTGATGGAGATGCTGACCTAGGGTTTTGCGCTCTGAGGAATGATGAAATCATGTAAGTTTAGCTTCTTTGGATATAGTTTCATAGTGAATCTTCTCTCACATGTCAAAATTCCTTCCCTCCTCTTATTATATCCAAAATGGTATCAAAACTTCCCCTTTTATCATTCTCTATTCATAATCCCTCATTTTTAGAGTTTCTGAGCTGAAAGGAAGAAGAATTGTGTGAATTGCTAGGGATTTGATATGGATTCGAGATTTTTAGATATGGGATACATTTTAAAGGTGTTTTCACACCTTAGTGTGAGTGATAACTTCCTTTAAACAGTATATTTCACGAAAATTGGTTAATTTATCTATAATCTTTAATTGCTAGTATGCGACTACAAACCCTGAGTTGTCTATTTGTTCTAAGTTGTTGCAAAATGATATGAAATGGATTCTTCCTCTGTTTTTATGAAGTTCAAATGATAAAATCATATTAGAAATATATACAGTACATCCTAATGAGAATTTCCTAAGTATTCACAGAGGTTATAAGAGTAAACTGAAATATAGGGAACATATAAGTAGATAGAGAAAATTACTTATCTAGATCCCCTTGGTTATGAATGATTGTTTATCTAAATTTATAGTACATATATTTCAGATACTATCTTGGATTTCATTCAAAGTGAATAGTGTTTGTTTGATATCTCAGTAAATAAGGTGAAACCCTAGATGCGAAGAAAGTTGGATATTTGCGAATAGATATCGTGATATCCATTTGAAGGGATTTTCTTGACATGATAACTTTATTTATTCAATGTTATTATTGATGCATGATATCCTAATGAATGGCATGGAAACCCAAATTCAACTCAGTTCCAAGGTTTCATACATATATTGATTTTATATGATTTGTTAATAGTAAGTCTTTATTCAATGAATGTTTGTCACATGAAATCTTTATAGGAGCCATGTGAATAAGTTGTTGCCTAGTGAGAGGTGACAAGATGTGTGATGGCCTTATGAGCCATGAGAATACTTGTACAACCAGTGAAATGAATACCTTGGTCTAAGGACCTAGAGGTAATGGTTACCTGTTATAGAGGTAACAATGCTATGTGATGATCTAAGGGTTTGAATACCTAGATCCAGTAATCATGATAATGATGTGAAGGGATGAGAATTCCCAGTAATATGATAAGGAATTGAGATCCCAGGTATCATGTGTTTTAAATATTTGAAAAGTACGTGATATATGTGTTACACCTTTCTTTTTATTATTTGTGATGACTAAATGAAACCCTAAGGGTAGGGTGTTCAATGAATCAAGTATTGTGATATCAATGTTCTCAGTTATTATTAATAATTCTTGTCATGATAAGTAATTAACTCTTAATTCAGTTATGAGATGCACAACTCAAGATTTGGGTTGATATGCACAATTCTAGTGTGTATGTGCTGAGTGGACATGAAATCTGTTTATTTAAGAATTTTAGTTTGCATGCATGTATAGTATGTTGATTACTCAGTACATTATAGTGTTTTGAATATACTTCTTTGCCAAGTTTAGAATGATATACATGTTGTATTATAACTTCAAATAAGTAGACGCGACACCATAGAGATACCCAAGTCAAGTATAAGTAAGAGAAGGGTACAATGTAGAAAGAGCTTTCTAGGAATAATAAAATAATAGATTTAGGAGCCCTGAACACCGTAGAACCCCTATGTGAGGTTTGCACCTTAGGGGTGAAATGACCTAACCCTAGAAGCGTCTGGTATATGGGGGTCAGAACTTGCTATCAGGTGGCACGGGGGACGAAGCCCTAGTGAAAGTCTCCTTAACTTATAGTTTGTAGTGTCCAACATCAACCAGAAGTCCTAGTGGTACTAGAGTACAGAAAAGCCAAGAGGTGGCTTGACTCTCTGCCGATGTGCTCAGGTTAGAGGAGGAGTCCAGTTTAGGCCAGAGAGCCATTTCCCTATTGCAGACCAGGAGAGTAGTCAGACTTAGCATTTCTCGAGTGTGCCCGCTAAGTCTTATACAGTGTGATCGTAGTGCACTATGAATCTTCATATGTAGAGTACACTGCATATGATCAAGGCATAATAAAATGAATGAGAGGTCAAACAAGTGTGTACATTTATTCAATTATTCTTTGTATGTTTCTGAATTATTAGTTCTCTTTATGATCAATCAAGCATTTCATATATTGGTTCACTCTTATAGATATTTAGAGTATCATGCCATATTTATGATTGTCAATTATTAGACTCTTTAAAGCTTACTGCTGTTATAATTGATACCAATTGCCCAAAAGTATATCTGTAATTATATCAGTGCTTTAGACTGTTTCTTTGAAGTACTCATTCACTGAGCGAGTAGGCTCACCTCTCTACTCACAATTTTTAGGGAAATCACATTGCATCAGAGTAGATCTGCCACAAGAATTAAGTCTGAGTATAGTTAAGTTCAGTCAGTCCCTATCACTCTAGGTCTTTGTATAGATCTAAGAGAGAGAGAGTTGTAAATGATGTTTTGTATGTTTGTTTCCTTAATAAGAGAGAATGCAAATGATTGTCATGTCGTATGTACATGGAAGTGTGAGAAACATAATGAATGTATGGATGTGTATCATTAATGCTGAGATTATATTGAGAAATAAAAGTTTAATTCTCTTGTAAAGTTAGTTTATGTGGTTAAATGTGAGAAAACAAAGAGTTTGAAAAAGAAGAAAAAGTTAAGGGTGATCTTTGTATTACGTTAAATCCTCAATTTATACCCTAATCTCATGATTAGTGGTAATTGTGAGATCGGGGTGAAACAACTTTGGTATCAGATCTTAGGCTGATTCGTCAGGGGCCATTAAGTTAGTAAGTTAGAGTCATAAGTATGGAAGATAGGAGATGTTATGATGTTAGCTATGGGGATTTGAGTATTTGAATATTCGGGCCCAATATCTGAGTACTTGGATCAACCAGTATCAAACTACTCTATCTATTCTTTCATGTATACCCTGGCCAGGTATACAATGGAAGGATGGTCTATAGAGGAACCCTAGAAATATTAAGGTTAGAAACAAGATAAGTAACATGAATTAAGAGCATAAATATAAAATGAGATAGAACTTTCATTTCATATAATTGTTTTATTGGAGATGAATAGAAAAGCTCTTATATGTTTGAATTTAAATATTCAGTATTTTGAAATATATATGGGTCTTGAAGATTTGTTGTACACTATGCAGTTGTAACATTTATTGATTACATTCTTTGTATCAAGTAGACTAGAAATGATCTTTGAATTAACTTTCCTAAGTGGATATTCTTTCCACATGTTTGAGATTAATAGGAGTTGGTTAATCTTAAGTAGTTCTTGGCTTCAGGACTGTAGGTTCGGCCTGGTCCAGCTGGCAGGATGAGTTACTAGGATCTAATGACTCCTATTAAAAATATAATAAGAGTAGACTCTGGATAAATTAGACCCACATCATAGTGAGAATGTACATACATTAAGATGATGAAACATATGGGAAAGATTAGAATAGCTAAGAATCAGTTGAAACTGATCTCTGAGATCCAACTTTTTGGCCTCATATGAGAAACCCTTAATTGGGAATAAAGGAACACGACATAAGATTCTGATTAAGTTTAATCATTAGTATTATATGAACTCTAAATATGAAATATGGAAAAGATATGAGAAAAGTATGTAAGGGCCAAGATAGTAAGAATCAATCATGAGGAATAGATTATATAATCGAGTACAATGTTTTTATGTACTCCAAAGCAAAGGGAAAATAGAAGAAAAGTGTTAAGTATTCGATAAGTACATAGAAGTGAAGAGTCTTCAGAAAAGTTAAAGTGAAGAGAACTAGATGAGCATGTAAATCATAAAACTAGGATAAGAAACTTAATTGAAACAAAGAGAAATGTTGGAAATAATGAGCTTGATTAAGGAATGAGGGTTATGATATAATTGAGAGCATGGAATGTATACCTTTAGTGTGAAGTTAATACATTCATCCTATTGCCTTTGGATTCTGAGTCTTTATAGAACAACAAACTAATTTCTAAAAGAAGAACAAAAATGTAGCTTAACCAATGAATAAGTCATACAAAGGTAGACTATATTCAAGAGGTAAAGACTTGATTAAAAGAGATAGTAAGTTTGACCCATGCATGAGTTGTTTGATTTAAAATGAAGGATATTTAATGTATTAAACATGAGTTGAAACTAGTAGAGAGATTATGGATTTAGAATTTCAACTTTACATTAGCAGAAGGATAGAAAGAAATATGTGCAACATGGTGTATATGATAATACACCTAAAATAAGAAACATTATCATAAGAGAAAACTAGAAGTTAAAGATGATATGTGGAATAACAGTTAATGGTAAGGGGATTATGGAAAGTAATGAAAAGGTTTGAAACATGGTGGAGTAATATAGATTATAAAAGAAAGAGGTTGTGAGATTCAAGAAAGTGCTAATTAGTCAAGTATCCTGGTTGATAATTAATTAAACCTACATATGAGAAATGTATTAATGAATGTTTGAAGATAAGAATTCTAAGTCTCAAAATCATCTTCTCTTCCATATCTTCCTTAATGAAAGAAATGTGGGAATGAAGTGATAAGAAAATGAATCATATTTGATGCCTAACCACCATGGTAGAGGCATCTAGTGAATGTAATAATGACATACAATATGATGATGAAACCCTAGCAGGATAAAATGATAATGTAATCTATTTGAATGGCCAAGTATGAAAAAGGAAATTCAATTGATAAGATAAGGAAGACTTTAGTAAAACTTGTGAGATCCAAAGTTTGACTTTCAAATTAAGGGAGAAAAGTTACACATAACAATGTCATGCTACTGATAAGGACCAAACCCTAGAATGTTTAGAGTTGTAGTAGTTAAAGGGTTGTCACTAGTGATTTGACCTTGAATACTAGCATCTCTATAAAACAAGATCATGTGATTTTCACTATGAGAAGTAAACTAGCATTGATAGTAATCCTAGCTAATCTGAAAGGTTGATGAACAATATGAAAATTATTCAGAGCAAGGGGTAAGAAATAAATTTGAAATGTAACAAGTGTGTTTTGAACAAAAGAAGAAGTGCAAGATGAGCAAAGTGTAATCTAAAAAAAATTATTGCAGTGATATCAAGAATGATGAATAATCTATTCTTAGCTTGTATGTTTCAATTTTAGGGATGTTTAATCTAGATGATTAAAATGAGAAGGATAAGTAGCAAAAAGTAAGTAGTAATGAATGAGAAGCGAGATAAGATAAAACAATGGCTTTTAGTAATATGTGAATTTGTTTTTAGAAGTATAATTTGTTGAAGGTATATTAAGGGATGTAAATTGGTTCTACATATGATTTCAATGTACATGTACGAGCAATATGTTAATTTCAGGTGCCTGATAGTTTTAGTCATTCATACCAGTAATCCATCTTATTATTGTACAATTTTTGTATGGTGATATGGTTCAAATGATGATAAAACAAATATAGGGTTACCCTGAATAAGGTAGTCTTACCTATTCACTCATATGAATAGAAGGGATGATAACCATATTGTATTGATATGTAACCCTAATGAGGTATAGCTTGTTATACATAGCTTTAATATAATTAAGTGATGGTAATTGGGTATGAATAGTCCTTGAATGACTAATACAATCATGGAGTACTTTGTTAATGTTGTTGAAACCCTAGTATGCTATAACCCGATGGTTAGACCTTGAATTATGTGTGGGCTCATACTTGAGAATAGTATGGAATGTAATGGTAATGCTTCACCTTATGCATCCATGATCTAATGGGGATGACGTGAGTAGTATTGTATAATTGTTGTTGAATCTAGTCTTCCAAATCAAGGCTATTTTTCTATTTGAGTAGCATAATAGTAAAAATTCAAAACAACATGGTGAACTCTCTTTTGTGATTTAGAGGTACTACATAACAATAGTACATATTGAGACGTATGAATTGAGATAGTTGGATTAGATTATTAATGTTGATGTAACACCTTAAGAGTATGAAAATATTGAAATAGTTGTTTCTCTCTCTATCCTATGATTGATTGTGACATAGAGAATTCATTTGTTATCATTGAGCAGTCATGATTTAACATGTTGTGATTAGAAAATAAATAAAGGACTTAATGTTGAAAACTGCATTCAAGTATGAAATACAAGAATATAATCACATGTAAGATTTCAGAAGCTTAAAATAAACCTTGAAAGTACTTTTCTTACACGTTTATGTTTTGGGGATGAAACCTTTTAAAGGGGGGGAGGATTGTTATGACCGTATCCGAGCTTAATTGGTAAACTAGGGTTTACCTGGATGATTATATGCTTAATTGGATTGATCATTGGTTAAATATAATTAATGATGATAATTCAATTATGATGTTTCAAACCTAATAAGAACGTTAAGTGTTGTATTGTTTGATAAATTAGGGTCTGAGAAATATAAACCCTAGTTGGCTGAAATTAGGGTTTTGATGGTACATGAGTATGGAATGTGATCAGGATAGCAGTGTGGTAAATGATTTTTCATATTTTCTACAAATTTTTATTTAATTTAATTTTGGATATGATATGGATAACTCAATCATGCATATTGGAGAAACATTTCAGAATATTTGAGTGTTCTTTGAATGTGGTTCTTTTTTTTTTGGAAAATTGGGTAAATATATTCCAAAAACCCCCTAAAAGGGGACAAAGCTACAAATCACACCCTCATGTGTGACTATAACCTACTAAGAACTGGTTACAACAGATCCCAGTTCCTAGCAATAATAGGAGGAATATCAAGATATGATTTAAAAGCAAAATACATTCTCTTGATCTCTAAAGCTAGACGGTTGAAGATGACCACAAAGTCGGAAGTGCCACCATTAAGCAACTGTTTATTACGTTCCTCCCAAATGAAGTGGACAACACCAGTAATGGCCCAAAGCACCATAGTTCTTGATTGTTTGGACCTGTTTTCGAGGTCCATAAGGCCTCCATGTAAAGAATAAGAAGATCTGATATTGAGTTTGAGTTGAGCACAACCCCCTATGTATTTCCAGAATTTACAGCCCTCAAATAAGTGTGCAGTGGAATCATTGTATTGGCCACAAAGTAAACAAGCAGGAATAGGAGTCCCTGACCAAGAGTTAATCTTTTCGAAGGTAGGAAGAACGTTGGCAAGAGCTCTAAAAGAAGTAAGGCTCCATCTAGGATAGTGCTTAGAGATCCAAAGATTCTCAAAGGCCTTGTTAGTAGGATGTTTTTTCCTTGTATTATCCCATAGATCACTACCCACCCACATGGAGAAGGAGGGCCAAAGAGAGACCAAACACCTATGACAAGTACATGTGTTATTGAGAGAAGCAACTAGGGAAGACCCATATCTCCAAGACATCCAAGTGCTCCATATGCATTGTTGCCGATTGAACTTCTCAATACGACGTAGAGTATGAGAGTCAACAAGTTCATCTAATCTTTTGAGACCAAGACCACCTTCACCACAAGGGTAGGCCAGCCGGGACCAGTAGGAGTTATGCACCGAACTACCCCACAAGAAGTCGGAGAGAAGCAGTTCCATACGACGTAGGACAGCAGGAGGTATGTCTCCCATACGTAACCAGTAGCTAATCAAACTCATGGAACAATGTTTGATAAGGACGAGGCGTCCTTCCATTGATATTTTAGATCCAAGCCATCTCTGTATCATGTCTCTAAGTTTGTCAAGGCATTCATGAAAATGACGTCTCTTGAGGTTTCCGCCAGCCAAAGGAAATCCAAGATATTTCATGGGCCAAGTGCCTTGTTGAATACCCAAGCAATTGAGTAGTGCATCCTTATTACGACAAGAAGTAGATAGGAAGATATGTGTTGTATTAGGATTGCACTTCATACCAGAAATAATACCAAAATCAAGAAGAAGCTTTTTGAGATTGGTAAGACTACGTAGCCGACCCTCGGTGAAGATAAGAACATCATCTACAAACAGGAGATGGCTAAGCACCCTGGTCCCACTGATAGGATAGCTCTGTATGAGTTTGTTGTCATCTGACACCTCAAGACATCTACTGAATCCTTCCATAGCAAGAGCAAATAGAAGGGGTGATAAGGGATCACCTTACCGTAAACCATTGGAACTTTTGAAGAAGCCAACCGAAGATCCATTAAGAAATAGGGAGAAGGATGGAGTCTCCACGCATTGTTTGAGGATGGAGATAAACTTCACACTAAACCCAAAGCCAGAAAGACAATCCCATAAATAGGACCAACGAACAGAATCAAAAGCCTTAGTGATATCCAGTTTAATGCAGGCTTCCGGAGGACTGGATTTTCAATTAAATTTAAATGTGAATTCAACCGCTAGGAGAGAGCAATCCACAATTTTCCTTCTTTTGACAAAAGCACCTTGGTAGGGAGAAATGATGTTCGGAAGAAGAGTAGCTAGCCTCCTTGAGATGACTTTAGTAATAATTTTATAAAGCATCGAGCAACAAGATATAGGCCTAAAGTTAGCTGGGGACGAAACAATGTCCTTCTTAGGAATAGAGCAAGAAACACATGGTTGACATGTCTAACCATGTTACCCCCTTCAAATATCCATTGGACAGCCTTAAGAAGATCATCACATATAAGATTCCAATTTTCCCTGAAGAAATAACCATTGAAGCCATCTGGACCCGGGCTTTTGTGAGGCGCTATGCTCCAAACAGCATCACGGACCTCCAACAAACTCAGAGAAGAGCATAGCATAGTGTTATCATTCCCAGATACAATAGGAGTCCATTCTGGAATACAGGAGGAGCTAGGTGTAACATGAGGCTGATTATATAGTTGCTCAAAGAATTGCACAGTGTCATCTACAATAGCATCGTTATCCTACAGAAGATTGCCATTAGAATCAAAAAGTTTAGTGATGGAATTAATAGCATCCCTTCTCTTAACAATGGTGTGGTAGACTTTAGTATTTCTGTCACCATTGGAAAGCCAATCCATCCTACTACGTTGCCAGAAATAAACTTCTTCAGCCTTAAGAAGCCTGCCCAAACTCTCAAGATTTTGTTTCTCAGCATGGATGAGTTCAGTATCAAGAGGGCATCATCGTAAAACAGTAGAGATGTCGTCAAGCTCCATTGTTTCTCTAGCAATGAGGTTCTTTAGATTAACATAGCATTTTGACCAGGCCTTCAACTTGTCCTTGACATTCTTGAGTTTGTGAAAAAATTGAAAGAGAGGATTACCAATAATCTTAGTTTCCCAAGCTTCTTTAATAATATCATGACAGCCTTCCCATTCCAACCAGAAATTGAGAAATCTGAATGGCTTCTTCTTAAAAGAGATAGGTCGCATATTGATGTTTAAAGCACAATGATCAGAATAGTTGCAAGTGATGAACTTAGTCTTTGAACCAGGAAATAAGGATAGCCAATCATCATTAACAAAAGCTTTGTCAAGTTTACAAGAAACCCTTTTAGCAACACCTTGTTTATTATTCCAAGTATAAACCTCCTTACCAATGACAGGTAGCTCTTTGAATGTGGTTCTTGGTCGAACTATACTTCGACCAAAATGCTAACAGAGTGCTTTTCAGCAGTGTAGTGTTTTATTTTTTTATTTATTGGTAAATCCAAATGATATTAAATTTTAACTGGAGATTTAAAACTCAATCATAAACAACATGTAAAATTTTCATAATTTTTGGATGTGCTTAGACCTTATCAGTAGACGAATTACAGTAATTGACATTTCTGTAGAATTATGGATAGCAGTGTACTATTTGATTTTTAGTTATTTAAAGGAAGCTTGGAATGATCTAAAATTTTAACTGAAGCTTTGTAACTCAATTATACAAAACATGATAAATTCTCATAATCTTTGCAAGAGGTTTGATCTCTGAAATACATGAATTTACATAAACCTTTTTATGACAGAAAATTTTTTGCTGAAATAAGAAAAAGTATAGTAAGGGGTCAAAGTACAATTGACCCAAGCAGCTCAATTTCTCTATATGGTCAACCTAACACACAAGGATCTCTCATAATTCTTGATTCAATCCAAATAAACGAAATCCTAGAGAGAGAGAGAGAGTTATGATTTGAGAGGAGAAATTGATGGAGATGCTAACCTAGGGTTTTGCGGTCTGAGGAATGATGAAATCATGTAATTTTAGCTTATTTGGATATAGTTTCATGGTGAATCTTCTCTCACATGTCAAAATTCCATCCCTCCTCTGATTTGATCCAAAATGGTATAAAAACTTCCCCTTTTCTCACTCTTTCTTCATAATGCCTCATTTTTAGGGTTTTCGAGTTGAAAGGAAGAAGAATTGGGTGAATTGCTAGGGATTTGATATGGATTCAAGATTTTTAGATATGGGATATGTTTTTAAGGTGTTTTTCCACCTTAGTGTGAGTGGGAACTTCCTTTAAATAGTATATTACATGAAAATAGGTTAATTCATCCATAATCTTTAATTGCTAGTATGCGACTACAAACCCTGAATTGTCTATTTGTTCTAAGTTGTTCCAAAATGATATGAAATGGATTCTTCCTATGTTTGGATAAAGTTCAAAAGAAAAAATCATATTAGAAATGCAACGATCATGCCTCCCGGTAACCCCCAATTAAGGGAGACCAAAAGTTCAGAGTCGTTATCCCAATTAACAAGATCAAAGGTTCGACGAATAATCAATAAATATTTATAAAATTCTACCAAACTATACTGAAAGATGGTATAAAATAAAACTTTGCATACCTTTTAAAAACCTTGCATATCTACTTCTATCCACAACTTGAATCTATACTATCTAATCCTTGTTGCACTTAATTTCTTATTTTCACAATGTGTCACTTTACTGTTTGTTCTTTTTAGGGTTGTACGTAAAACACCGACAAATAAAATGTCGATAAGCATATAGGAATATGCCGGTATGTGAGGACAACCAAAATTTCACAAATAGGACTAACAATCTAAATATCACAATCAAGTTAATTTTTTTAAAGTTAATTAACAAGCCAATTTACACTTTCAATGTGACATTCTCCACCGCTTTTGTCCTAACCCTCTAATACCCTCTTTAGGGTTTCTCTTTTGCCATTGACTTAAGGCCACCTTCTCAATCCCAAGCTTCGTGCCTGTGGTCACCTCTCATGGTGCCCATTAGTCATGCAACAAAGACCACCTTCTCAATCCCGAGTTTGGTGTCTGGGGTTACCACTCATGGTATCCATGGGTCTTCCCTCCTGGGCTTGACCTTTTTGCATCATCCATCAGGATGGCATGTAAGTGTGAGAATACACACTTATATTATAATTGTGATAGCCATAGTGACTTTATGATTTGCATGTATGAACATCCAAACTGATAGGTTGCATTCAATGCGATCAATCATCCAGAAAACCTTCGGGAAACTAATGTGATTAACCATATTTAACCACATACCTATCAGGCTGACTTGAGTGCATAAATAATCCAACCAAGCTAGAAATCCAACAAACAAACAAGCACACAAGATGATCCTAAAATATGCATCCAATTTTCCTATCATTGCTCATGCCATCAAGGTCTACTAAACCTAGTTGCTTCCTAGGGTTACTAGTCCTTTTTAGGGTTTTGATTACAATTAGGGTTTCGCTTCATTTTTTTATTATTTTAAACCATAATTTTATAAAATTACTCACAAACCATAATAATCTCATCTTATCTATCACAAAAGATCTTAAGATCATCTTTTGACAACATGAAATCCTAATTTTGGATTAACTACTCTCTTCTCCCCTTTTTCCCTTATTTTAGGGTTTCTAAGGATATTAACCATCATATTAAGTTTAAAACCCTAAATCTTACAATTTCATCTTCAAAATAGGTTAGGATTCATCTCTATCATTAAACAAGTTAACCATACTCAAATTAACTCATTTTCACTATTAAATCTATCCTTTATCATCAATTAGGGTTTCTAACCACAAATTGATACATTTTTCATCAAAAATTATATACTTTTGTTAAAAGGGACAGATTCATGCTTTCAAACTATTTTTAACTTGTTCCTCATATTTTTATGATCAATTTTCATGTATAAAGTTTTGTCATTATAGTTTCTTATCAATAGCTATGGTTTTTGCAAGAAAAGTCACTTTTCTAGATTTTCTAATATATTACGATTTCATCAAAAAAAAACCTAATCATTCGATCCGTGGTCCGCTGGACCACGCGGGATCCAACGATCCACAAATGCGCGGCTGACTCACGATTGAAAAGAAGCAAAAAGGCACTTATTCCCTTACCTAAACAACAGTGGCAGATGGGTAGTTTGGTAATTTGCCCAGAAGTCTTCTTCTTCCTCACGCGAGCAACTCTCTATGAGCTTGTAGTCAACTCAGAGGTTGACTCTGGGATCTCATCCACCAACAAGCAAGATACGAGGCTCAGAAGCTTTGTCGCCGCCATCTGAACTCGACTGAATCCTCAATTTCATGCTTGCGTCGTGCCTCCACCCCAAACAGATCATCGGTGCTCCAGCATGGTCGACTGGAAGATGAAGGGGAAGGTCAGGGTTATTTCTAGAATTGAACTCACCAACGACTTTGTCGTCGCTCTCTGAAGATTCGAGCACTACTACAAAAAATGGTTTTTACAACAATTCATTTTTCCATTTTACAATGGGAGTCAACTGTTGTATTAGATCACGTGATCTTATGGGGGTTCTTTATACAACAAGTGTTGCACATGTTGTAATATATGTATTTTATACAACCGTTAATACATGTTGTAGTTCATTGAACACACCTGTTGTAATAGGGGTGTTGTATATAACATCTTGAGACAAAAGGAAAATACATCTAGACACAAGGTTTCAAACTTGAGACCACTTGAAAGTAAGGCACATCTCAAACTGCTGAACCAGTTTCATTTTATGCAACACATATATTCTTTGTTGTACATATACAACAAATGACATGCAAACCTGTTGTGTGATTGTGGTCTATTACAACGGGTAACTATTACAATAGGTGAAAGCCTGTTGTGTAATTATAGTATACTACAATGGGCTATAGTATGTTGTGTAATGATGGTCTATTAGAATGGGTTAACATATGTGACTATTACAACGGGTAGAGCATGTTGTGTAATTATGATCTTTTACAACAAGTTAGAGTATGTTGTGTAATGATGGTCTATTACAATGGGTTAACATACATGACTATTACAATAGGTTAGAGCATGTTGTGTAATTATGATCTTTTACAATGGTTTAGAGTATGTTGTGTAATGACGATCTATTACAACAAGTTAGCATACATGACTATTACAATGGGTTAGAGCATGTTGTGTAATTATGGTATTTTACAACGGGTTTGAGTATGTTGTGATATTACAGTCTATTACAACAATTTAGCACCTATTGTAGTATCACATATAATACAACAAGTTTGGCCCATTGTATATTACTTGTGTTGTATAAAACATATAATTCAAAACACACAAATAGACTTGTTGTAAAAGATATGCTAACTACAACACAACCAACAAAACTGTTGTGTTTTGGCCGTTGTAAAAAGCATTTTCTGTAGTAGTGTAGGGTAGCGAGTTGATGCGCAAGTGCCCTCGTGGGCCCTCTCCTATATATAGGATCAATGACTTAGACTGGTAGGTTGGGGACTCTCCACTTTGGTGACAAAACCACCCACATGTTGGGTTGGTTCACACCGAAAAGATCTCCCGAAGATAATGGAGTTATTCTCGCTCCAAGACACCCTTTCCTCTTTAAGAAATCCTCCAATCAAGGACGTCACAGGTGGACTCTGCACAAGCAGTCCCCGCAAGACTGGGATTCACTCCCAACCATTAGATTGCTGATCCAACAGTCAAGTTTAATCTGAAAATTAGGAAAATCGGGATTAAATTCCCAATATCAAAACGTGACATAATATCCTTTCTACTTTAGGAAAATTTCTAAATTGCATATCTTGGAAACTGTGCATCATTTTGCAACCAAATTTTGAGGGTTTCTCTCTGTTGCCTTTATCTACACGCAAGCCAAAAATGAGTTCTGCAAAGGAAAAGGGCTTTTTCTTCAAAAAGAAGTTATTCTTTAATAAGACTTATTTAATTGATATTTCCTCTTTCGTTTTCTCCATTGGGGCTCCTTGGACCCCAAGAAACTCTAATATTTTGAAATCATTTTTAGTGTATACTCATTATCCTTCTAGATGAATCTATATCTATTATTTCTCATTATTTTACTTATTTCTTTATTAAAATATCTCTTTTCGAGGATTTCTCTTTATCTCTCAATTTTCCTTATTGGAATTCCTTCTAACATTAGAAACCTTATGGATACGAAAATCCACCAAAGAAGACTCAATCATACCTCTTTCCACTTATTTCCCACATTTTATCATTATTTCCAATTTCTTTCTTAATAAAGAAATATTTAATTGATCTTTTCTTTTCTTGTTGCATGATCTTTGCAACTTTGGACTCCTTGGGACCCAAGGAACCCAAGAGGCATGAAATCCACCTTTGGATAATATTCCCTTGCCTTCTAGAGGTTTCTACATCTTTCTTTTCTCCATTTCTTTAATAATGGAGTTTCCTTTGTCTTTTCCTTGTTATTGGGCCCAATAGCCAATAAAGCCCACAAAACAACCAACAAGGCTATTGTAAACAAAATCCTTTTATTCAAAACAAATTATATCATTATTTGTTCAAATATCTTTAATAGGAGAAATTACATTTCTCACCAAAAGAACCAAAAAATTGGGGTTGTAACATCCTTCCCTTCTTATAGGAATTCCCCCCCCCCAAATTCCACCAGGCACACAAACAATCAAGATAAGCCTTTCTTATGTCCATCATGGATCCCATGTGGCCTCACCCTTTCTATGGTGCTTCCAAAGAACCTTCATCATCTCATATCTGTTCATCAGAGTTCTCTCTCACCTTGGTATATCGTACCCTCATAGGTGACTTAGGACATTTCAACCTCTCATAAACCTGAATAGGTTCAGGGCACAGCACATGGCTTGGGTAATTCACATAGTGCTCTAGATCAGACTCATGGGACACATCATGTTATCATGAGGGGTAAGGCTAAACATAACCATCTCCACTAATCCATCTCAAATGGACCCGTGCAACTGGGACTCAACTCTCTTATCTATAACTTAGAGGGGTTGGATTTCACATCACATACTCTCCCACAGTGAACTGCATGTCAGTCTACTTTGCATCATCTCACGACTCATGTCGCCCCTGGGCTCTCTTTCAGCCATTGCATGATCAAAGCAACTTCATCTGCACATATTGTGGTCCTTTTCTGACCTTCGTGAGGTCCCTTCACCAACATCATCTTAATGAAGTGGTGACCGACACAACCTACCTTATAGAGCTCCTTTACATCCCGATACTAGCTATGGTGGTTATAATCACATCTTGTAGAGGACAAGAACTGTCTCTATGTATCACCTTGAACAAGCACACATGCTCTTATCAGACCCTCTAGTATGTATTATACTAACCATTAGTTAGGGGTGATAAACTATACTAACATTTAGTTCTTCGTGTACCTACTTCCATCACATGGAAGTGAATCTTTAGGTTATACTCAAGAACTTTTGAACTCGCATCATGGTGTAATTGAACCATCTCTTTCTCATATGTAGTCCAACCGGATCCATGCCATGACAACATCCTTTTTTTCACATGTCATCTAGGTAAGGCCATCTACCATAACCCAAATTGCATCTTGACCTTCCTTGGTCTAGGGGAGACTTACCACAACAGTTGTAGTGATGAACTCCCATTTCTGCTCGGGGACTCTTTATCCTCTATACCAACTCATTGGGTTACTGGTGTTTGTCCTTCACTTCCTGGCTTGCATGGAGACAAGCCATGTGTAACTTTATCTTAAGCATCCAAAGTACTACTATCACTTTCTATCTTAGTAGTACCACGATGTATGATGATTTTAAAATCATGATCTCCTGTATGTCATGATTCCTCAAACTTGATTCCTCAGAAACCCTAAACCACTCTAGTAGGGTTTCATCACCTTCTTTTCCAAAGAAGTGCATCTATTGGCGGAGTCCAATCCTACGAAGGACAATGAAAATCCTTAGCTGGAACTGTCAGGGAATGGGCGACCCTGACACGTGCAAGGCTCTCCGAGTGTGGGTTTGGAGAGAACGTCCAAACATAGTTTTCCTCATGGAAACTATGATTGTTGATAGGAAGCTAGATGATGTGAAGAGGAGTTGCGGATTTACTGACGGCTTGTGTTTGTCCAGTGAGGGACGGGCATGAGGTATGGGTTTCTGGTGGAAGGACATTGACGTGGAGGTAATAAACTACTCTCAAAGACATGTGACAACTGTGGTCAAAGACAAGGATAATGGGGTGATATGGAGAGCGGTTGGCATCTATGGTTGGGCTGATCAGGCAAGCAAGTATAAGACTTGGGAGTTGATGAGGAAGATAAAGGGAGAGGCAGATGTTCCAGTCATTTTCTTCGGGGACTTCAACGAGATTGTATCCAATACTAAAAAGAAAGGTGGTCCACCCAAAGAGGAACGACACATGCAGAATTTTAGAGACGTAATAGATGATTGTGAATTGTTGGACTTGGGGTTTGATGGGAACACCTTCACATGGAAGAGGGGGCTCACAGAGAGAACTCTTGTCCAGGAGCGACTTGACAAATTCTTGCCCGAGATTGAATGGAGGAATATTTTCACGTTTTGCAAAGTGTTCCATATGCCCATACATGAGTCGGATCATGCACCCATAATTTTAAAGGCGAGTAGGAGGGACCACAGCAGAAAGAGGAAGGGGAAATTCATGTTCGAACCAATGTGGGTGGGCGAGGACAGCTGTGGGGAGGTCATTAAGGAGGCGTGGGGGGCTGAAGAAGGAGGTGATCTGTCTACAAAGTTGTTGAGGTGTAAGGAAAGTTTAAAATCTTGGGCATCTGAGAAGTTTGGAGAAAGAAGAAGGAGGGTGAAGGAGATTGAGAGTGATCTTAAGGGGATGCAAGCTCTCCCTCTAGACCAAATAAATCTAGATAGGGCGGAGGAAAAATCAAAAGAATTGAACTATTGGCTACAAAAGAATGAGGAATATTGGGCAGCTAGAGCCCGGGTGAAGGAACTAAAAGAAGTGGACCGTAATACTGCCTATTTCCACCAAAAAGCTTCTAATAGAAGATGGAGGAATAGAATTGACTGCCTAGAAGATGAGCACGGAGTCTTGAAAACACAAGAGGAGGATATCAAAGCAATTATCATTAACCATTTTGCACAGCTGTTTCTTTCTAGCAATCCTACGGGCTTTACGAAGGCTATAAGGGGGCTGAGGGAGATGATAGGAGAGACCCAAAAGGAGGAACTTGAGAGGGATATAGAGGACGAGGAGATATGGACAGCTCTAAAACAAATGCACCCAAATAAGGCACCGGGGCCAGACGGTATGAAGGCTTTGTTCTATCAAAATTATTGGGGGGTTGTTGGAAAGGATGTGGTGAGCTATATCAAAGGGTGGTGGAAGGGGGAGAAGGATATAGGAGAGGTAAACGACACCCTTGTTGTGCTTATTCCAAAGACAGACACACCAAAGAAAATTGGGGAGTTCAGACCGATTAGCCTTTGTAATGTGGTATATAAGATTGCTTCCAAAGTCATGGCGAATAGATTGAAGCCCATTATGGACAACATTGTGTCGGAGAATCAAAGTGCCTTCGTACAAGGAAGATTAATCACAGACAATGCCCTTATTGCTTACAAAGTGTTTCATTCTATGAAGAGAGACAAGGGAAGGAAGAAGAGAAGCCTTGCTTTGAAATTAGACATGTCCAAAGCGTATGACCGAGTTGAGTGGGGTTTTCTGGATGCTACTATGGAGAGATTGGGGTTTGGGCTGGAATGGAGGACCAAGGTTCAAGAATGCATAACGTCCATCAAGCATACTTTCACCTTCAATGGAGATAAGACCCAAAGCACAATGCCTTCACACGGACTTCACCAGGGAGACCCTCTTTCCCCCTACCTTTTCATTCTATGTGCAGAAGCTTTTTCATCTTTGATTTCTACCGCAACACGCGAGAACCTGCTGCATGGCATCAAGCCAAGCAGGGGGCGCCACCTATCTCACATCTTTTTTTCACAGATGATAGCTTACTTTTTGCTAGAGCCAACACCGCTGAATGTCTAAAGATAGCTGAAATTGTCAGCTAATATGAACAGGCATCGGGTCAAAAAATTAATTTCTCTAAGACGGAGGTTCTCTTCAGCAAAGGGATAGCGGCAGCCAAGCAGGAGGAGTTGAGGCAGCTCCTTGGGGTGAGAGTTGTAGACAGGAACGCAAGCTATTTGGGGCTCTCGACAGCGGTGGGGAGATCAAAAAAGTAGGTGTTCAGCTACGTCAAAGATAGAGTTTGGAGGAAGCTTCAAGGGTGGACGGAAAAGCTACTGTCAAAAGTAGGGAAGGAAATCCTCATCAAAGCGGTAGCCCAAGCGATTCCCACATACGTCATGAGCATATTCCAGCTGCCGGCAGGTACCATAGAAGAGATCAAGCAGATGATCACGAGATTTTGGTGGGGAGCAAAAGACAAAGAAAGGAAGATATCATGGATGAGTTGGGAGAACATGTGCAAGCCAAAGAGACAAGGAGGTCTTGGTTTTAGGGATCTCTATACCTTTAACCAAGCTCTTCTGGCAAGGCAGTTGTGGCGGCTAGCAAACAATCCAGATTCTCTCGCGGCTCGTGTTCTCAAGGCGAGGTATTTCCCACGGACGACGATATGGGAAGCACGTAGGGGACACAATCCTAGTTTTTCATGGAGGAGCCTTTGGGGAGCAGAAGCATTGTTAAAAGAAGGAACCCAATGGCGGGTGGGGGATGGTACGCAGGTGAACATCTGGGAGGATAGATGGCTGCCAAATGAGGGTGAAACACTTGCACATCTTAAAAGGGAGGGGGACCAGATGTTAACACAGTGAGGGATCTAATGATGGAAGATGGTTCGCAATGGGACGTCGGGAAAATCAGTGAATGTTTTCCAGTGAGCTACGTTCGAAGAATTCTTGCTATACACCGCAGCATGAGGGACCCCAAAGATTCTTTGATGTGGTGGCCTTCAAGGGACGGGGAGTTCACTGTCCGTTCTGCTTACTGGTTGGGGCTGCTTGGGAAGGAAGAGACGAGAAGATTTGTACATCAGCAGGGGGATACGCTATGGAAGCACATATGGCATGATGGATGGAGCCCGAAGATAGCGCACTTCCTTTGGCGGGCAAGTACAGGTGGTCTAGGGACTCGGGGGCGCCTTTTCGACATACATTGCGTGGATGATGGTACGTGCATGCTTTGCGGGGCAGAGAAGGAGTCGATTCCTCACATGCTTTTCCGCTGCCCCAGTGCGACGAAGGTGTGGGAGCAGACGTCAAGGGAGGTACATCAGTGGGTGCATGACGTGAGGGACGCGGACATCATCTCGGCGCTAATAGCAGCTATGATGGGTAGGCCTATACATGAAGTTGAACTAATGGTAGCGAGCATGTGGACGGTTTGGAAAATGAGATGCAACCGAGTTTTCCCAAATGATGAGGTAGGCTGCGGCTTTCTTCTACGTGGGGCGTTGGCGACGGTACACCAGTCCGGGAAGGGGAGAAGGATGAGGAGGGGAAGAGTGGGACGATGGGGGAGAGGTCATGGTGGCCAACATGGGGACGACGAGGGGAAGCAGGAAGGGGGGGGGGCGCTGAAGAATTCCAGCAGGTGGCGTAGGACCAGGATAGGAGTTTTAGGGGGGGAGTTAGTCGTCCCGACGGACAGCAGATGGGGGAAGAAGCAGGAGACGCACGTCAGGGGGGTGAGGGAGAGCAGAACGGGGTGCTGACGGATGTGAGGTGTAGATGGAGGAAGCCAGAGCATGGGAAGATTAAAGTTAATGTGGATGGCTCGGTGGGCGAGGATGAAGGAGCGGGCATGGGCCTGGTTGCTAGGGATGAGATGGGACGGGTAGTGGCCATGGCGGGTGAGAAAATTACCCAAGGAATGGGAGTAGCCATTACCGAAATGCTAGCAGCTAGAGCAGCACTCTTGTGGGCAAAGGAAGTGAGGTATGACAACATAGAAGTCGAGACAGACTCGCTGGAAGTTGTTCAAGCATGCACATCCATGAAGCTACGGAGGGACTACCTAGGAGCGATCGCCAAAGATTTCAAAGCGCTACAATCCCAATTTTCTTCTTGTAGTTTTGTTTATGTCAATCGTAGATGTAATAGGGTTGCTCATGAGGTAGCCAATCTAGCTCGTAGGGGTCTAGTAGCTAGTTTTTTCTTCACGCATTCTTTTCCTTCAAACTTGTTAGAGCTTGTAAACCTTGATTTATCTAGTGAATAGATTGTGTGTCAGGGAGCCCATCTTGGGTTTCCCGTCCCACCCTCAAAAAAAAAAACATATCAAGCATGTACAAGGTACAACATGCACTTCCTATTGTCCTTCCACTTGAACAACAACTCAAGGTTGAGCCTGTAGTTGGACATCAGACAGGTGAACCTAGGGTTCCTCGACCTAAGAGGAACGACCACGCCTCCCAGTAACCCCCAATTAAGAGAGACCAAGAGGTCAGAGGTGTTATCCCAATTAACAGGATCAAAGGTTCAACAAATAATCAATAATAATTAAAAAATTCTACAAAACTATACTAAAAGCTAGTATAAAATAAAACTTTGCATACCTTTTTCAAAAACTTGGATATCTACTTCTATCCCCAATTGGAGTCTATTCTAACTAATCCTCCTTGCACTTTTAATTCTTACTTTCACAATATGTCATTTTACTGTTTGTCCTTTTCAACTTTGTACCTAAAACACTAACAAACAAAATGTCGATCAGCATATAGGAATATGCCGGTATGTGGGGACAACCAAAATTTTACACATATGGCTAACAATCTAAATATCACAATCAAGTTAATTAACAAGCCAATTTACGCTTTCAATGTGACATTCTCCACTGCTTTTTCCCTAACCCTGACATACCCTCCTTAGGGTTTCTCTTTTTCCAATGACTTAAGGCCACCTTCTCAATCTCGAGCTTGGTTCCTGGGGTCACCTCTCATGGTGCCCATTAGTCATTCAATAAAGACCACCTTCTCAATCCCGAGCTTGGTGTTTTGGGTCACCACTCAGGGTGCCCATGGATCTTCCCTCCTAGGCTTGACCTTTTGGCATCATCCATCATGGTGGCATGTAGGTGCGAGAATACACATTTCTATTATAATTGTGATAATCACCATGACTTTATGATTTGCAATTATGAAAATCCAAACTGTTAGGTTGCATTCAATGTGATCAAATCATCTGGAAAACCTTCGGGAAACTAATGTGATTAACCATAATTAACCACATACCTGTCCGGCTGACTTGAGTGCAGAAATAATCCAACTAAGCAAGAAATCCAATAAACAAGAAAGCACACAAGATGATCCTAAAACATGCATCCAATTTTCCTATCATTGATTGGGCCATCAAGGTCTATTAAACCTAGTTCTCTTCCTAAGTTTTCTAGTCCACTTTTGTAACACCCGGGTCCACTGCCCTAGGCTATAGTAGAGTTTCAGGAAGGATGAGTAGCCCCACAAACCATCTTTAGCCTTAACTGTGCACTTTGTCTACAGTGATGCGCAAGCCAGGAACAACTTCCCGATTGGTCACCCATCCTAGTACTACTCCAAGCCAAGCACACTTAACTATGGAGTTCTAAGTGATGGACTTCCTGAAAAGGAGGTGCACTTAGTGATATGTCTAGTCTAATCATTCCTTATAAGATCATTTTATCCAAGGCCTCAAATCCTATGATGTTACAATCTCCCCCACTTAGACTCTTGACGTCCTCGTCAAAGTTCAACTATATGGCCTCATAATATCACCCCATTTCAGTGCAGACCCAGAATGGACCATGGACACCCAACTCCAGATCACGGAATACCAGTGCAAGGGTGACTACGTCAACCACAGACAACCCTTTCCTACATGCCTGGAGCACACAGCTCAAGACCGGCATGCCACATGCCCATGTGGGCCCCACCTACTGGAGGGGTTATGGCTCTGATACCAAATGTAACGACCCCACCTCCCGATAACCACCAATTAAGGGAGACCCGAAGGTCAGAGTCGTTATCCCAATTAATAGGATCAAAGGTTGGACAAATAATCAATAATAATTATAAAATTTTACCAAACTATACTAAAAGTTGGTATAAAATAAAACTTTGCATACCTTTTAAAAACTTTGGATATCTACTTCTATCCACATCTTGAGTCTATTCTGTCTAATTCTCCTCACACTTTATTTCTTATTTTCATAATGTGTCACTTTACTGTTTATTCTTTTCAGGGTTGCACCTAAAACACCGACAAACAAAATGTCAGTCAACATATAGGAATATGCCAGTATGTGGGGAAAACCAAATTTTACAAATATGGCTAACAATCTAAATATCACAATCAAGCTAATTAACAAGCCAAATTATGCTTTCAGTGTGATATTCTCCACCACTTTTTCCCCAACCATGGCATACCCACCTTGGGGGTTTTCTTATGCCAATGACTTAAGGCCACCTTCTCAATACTGAGCTTGGTGCCTGCGGTCACCTCTCATAGTGGCCATTAGTCATTTAATAAAGACTACCTTCTCAATCCCAAGCTTGGTGTCTGGGGTCACCACTCATGGTGCCCATGGGTCTTCATTAGGGTGGCATGTAGGTGCGAGAATACACACTTTTATTATTATTGTGATAATCATAGTGACTTTATGATTTGCAAGTATGAACATCCAAACTTATAGGTTGCATTCAATGCGATGAATCATCTAGAAAACCTTCAGTAAACTAATGTGATTAACCATAATTAACCACATACATGTCAGGCTGACTTGAGTGAAGAAATAATCCAACCAAGCTAGAAATCCAGTAAACAAGCAAGCACACAAGATGATCCTGAAATATGCATCCAATTTTCCTATCATTGAACATGCCATCAAGGTCTACTAAACCTAGTTGCTTCCTAGGGTTACTAGTCCTTTTTAGGGTTTTGATTATAATTAGGGTTTCACTTTATTTTTTATTATTATTATTTTTTTGGAGAAGTCAGAGGGCCTTTTTATTCATCTTGCCCCTCTCTTGCAAGCTGAAACAAACTATTACAATTCAAACTACTCAAGACAGAATTAAACTTGGTAGTACTACTACCATTACAAATATCCATGTTGACTAAGTCAACAATGTGATTAGGTGGACTCCTATAGTAATAAGAGCCAATGTTGTTTTTGATATGGAATTTGGCTAGTTGGTCTACAACCCTATTCCCTTCATGTTTGGTGTGTGCACAGTACCAACCTGGTTTCAGCCCACTTCGCACTGTAGTAGTCCATCTGGATAACTTTGGGAAACTTGGGCCTTTGTCATCAATAGCCTTCTTGGCATTCATGCAATCTGTTTCAATGCAAATATTATCACAGCCTAGGTCTTGTCTGATCTCGACAGCAAGCTCAATAGCTCGAGTTTTAGCTTCAAGAGTACTATCAGCTTGGGTGGTCCTGCCCCAGCCACCGTGCCATTGGCCTCTGTCATCCCGAAAAACTACAACAATAGCAGCTATTTGGGTTTTCACATTGAATGCGATGTCAGTATTGATCTTCAGCGCACCTTGCTTCGATCTAGTCCATCCAAAATGATTACTCTCATTCAGCTTCTACAGATGATTAGAAAACCATGTCTTTGTTTTGATGAGTACTTCTTTGACGATGAGGGTTTTCAGGTGGGTTACACTTAGCTTCTTTTTTTCAAAAACCTACAGGTTCCGGTGCTTCCAGATTTGCCAGCAGCCGGTGGCGAACTGAGTGCAATGCAGTGCAGGGGCATTCAAATTATTTTGTAGCCAGTTGCAAGTAACTGTCTCTCTGAAAAACTAATCCCAATACCTCTGGCTTATGATCTCCTTCCAAACCTGCAGAGCCTGCTCGTAGTCCCTCAAGGCGTAGAGAATAGTTTCCTCCTGTAGGCCACAAATCGGGCAGTGGCTGCTCGTAGTCAGGTTGCGAGCAGCTCTTCTGCTGTTCGTTAATAGGGCATTGTGACCGATGAGCCAGAAGAAGAACTTTATATTCATACTAGATTTCATTGTCCACACTAAGTCCCATTTGCCATCTATTCTTACGTCCCTTGTCGACTTGATGATCTCATAGGCACTTCTGGTAGTAAACAATCCTACGTCAGTGTGACACCAGGCCTGGGTGTCTTGAGCATTGGTATTTAGTGGGGTGGCTATAAGTAGCACCTTCTTCACTATGTCGTATGGAAGCCACTCCTTCAAGAACTCCTCGTCCCATTTACCTTCCAAGTTAACAAGGATGGAGACTTTCAGATCCAGTAATTCCTATGGTATAGGTTTTGTGGCGGCGTCCTTCAAAAATTCTTTACTGCCCCACCATCTGTCAAACCACACACTTGTATCTCTGCCGTTCATGGGGATCATAACAACATTGTCGAGGATGAAGGATTTACCCTGTAGCACAGCACGACCCAGTCTAGAAACATTAGGTATACAACCCCCATTGAACGACATGTACTTCTTCAGCAAACCCTAACACCAAAGGGAATTCCTGTGTGAACTCAAATCCCATGCATGTTTGTATATCAAGGCTTGGTTCAGTTCTCTCATCGACATCAATCCCAGACCACCATGCTTCTTGTCGCAAGTAATCTTATTCCAGGCCACCAGAGATAAGGCATGTTTCTTTTGGCTTCCGCCCCACACGAAGGACCTGATGCTGCTGTCTATGTGCTCACATATCTTTGTTGGCAACACTGGTGTCTGCATTGTATAGGTAGGGATCACCGTGAGAGTCGCTTTGGCTAAGCACACCCTTCCTTCCAGACTCAAGGTTCTAGCTGCCCATGAGTTGATATTGTTTGTGACCTTCTCAAGGATATTACCATATGTGTCCATCTTCACCCTACCGTGAGTAAGTGGTATCTCCAAATATTTCCCCATGTTCTCAGAATGGGTAAAACCACTCACTCTGCATATGCGCTTTCTCAGTCTTATTGGGACGCTCTTGGCAAAATGGATACATGATTTGTTAACCGAGATCACCTGGCCATAAACATCACCAAATTTGTTAAAGAAATCCATCATTGTTTTAATTTCAGCAACGTCAGCCTTTGTAAATAGAAGAAGGTCATCGGCAAAACAAAGATGTGATATCTTGGGTCCCTTGTTATACAATTGGACTGGTGTCCACTTCTTTTCCCGCAACAAATTATCAATGTATTGGAATACATGTTCAAGGCACAAGACAAAGAGATATGGAGACAGTGGGTCTCCTTGGCGAAGACCCCTTGTTGCTTTGAAAGAATCCGCTTGCTTTCCATTCCATATGATGGATGCCTTCCCACCTGAGATAGAATTCAGAATATACTTTCGGGTAGGTTCTGCTATGCCTGTCTTCATCATCATGTCAGATATAAACGGCCAGGTCATTTTATCATAGGCCTTTGAGAGGTCTACCTTGATAGACATCATTTGAGGGGCTGTTTTCCTTCTCATTAAGTGTAATATTTCTTGTGCAACTATTATGTTGTCCGCAATGCGCCTGCCAGGTACAAACACACTTTGGGCAGGAGATATCCACTTAGACAGGAAGTGTTTCAAGCGATCAACTACTACCTTGGACGTGAGCTTGAGGACATTGTTGTTGAGTGAGATGGGCCTGAATTGTTCACATTTCTTAGGTTTTGTCACTTTGGGAATAAGGACGATGCTAGAATCACAGAGTGACTTCTCGAGCTCCTCTCCTGATAAAGCTTTGCTAATGGATTCAAGAAGGGAGTGCTTTACAGTTAGCCAATTCTTCAGCAAAAATGAACTGTCAACTCCATCTGGACTGGGAGCCTTATGGGGATTGGTTCTGGATAGTATATTGTGAACCTCTTAGAGTGAAGGAGGCTACTGAATAATTTATTTTTCTTCGCTGGACAAAGGTTTGAACGAGCCGCAATAGGTGTTGATGGCCTCCAGGATTATGTGCATTGGTTCTGTGAAAAGTTTTCTGAAGTGATTGTTGATCATGTTTCTAATAGTATCTTCATCTGTTACCCAGGCACCAGAGTCATCTTTGAGAATGGAGATAGTGTTGAATCTCCATCGTTGTTTGACGTAGGCATTATAAAACTTGGAATTGTTGTCGCCATTGATGACCCAGTTAACGTGACTCTTTTGCTTCAAATTATCTTCCTCCTTTTTCATCATAGCAATGTATTTAGTTTCCATGTCCATAATAAGGTTGACAATGTGCTCATCATATGTGTCAGCCAAACTAGCCTGGAGTATGTCGAGGTTTCTAGTGATCCGTTTCTTTTCTCTCATCAAGTGGCACCTGGTTTCTGACGCCCAGTTCAGGAGATGCTATTTTGCTTGACCCAAAGCTTCATGAAACTTCAAACACGGGTTCCAGCTGTCCCTGACAATCTTTTGGAATTCAAGGTCTTTTGACCGCGATTCTTTTATCATGAATCTGGGTGGGGCAGAAGCTCTATTTGTTGCTCTCAGCAGAATGGGTCAGTGGTCCGAACTCGTTCTGGGAAGATGTTCAACCACATACTGTGGAAATTGCTGGATAATGTCTGCATTGGCTACAACACGATCCAACCGCTCCCTGAGTTTCCCATGAACATATGTGTATCTTGTACCATTATATCCCAAATCTGAATGACATGTTTCCAGAAGTGTGTTGTTGAAGAGATTAGCTTCGTTAAAGTTATAATGCCTTCTTCGCATCTTCTCCTTAGGTGTAATAGTTGTGTTAAAGTCCCCCATGGCGATCCACGACATGAGGATGTTAGCACTTATGTCCCTGAGAGAGTCCCATAGAGCTTTACAGACAGAGAGATGCAGATTTGCATAGATAAACGTTACCAAGACTGAGTTATCAAGTCTGAAGGTCATGAATTTCCGGTGATAGTTGACGATTTGTACTTTGACTTCATCCTCCCTCTAACAGATCCAAATTCCACCAGAGAAGCCCCTGGCTTCACATCTAAATGATTTGGTGAATCTGAGCCTGGAAATGCTTTCAGTAGCAGCAGGGCCGCTTATACGAGGTTCTAAAATGGCCACCACTCTTGGCTTCTTAGTGGTCATGATATCTCTCAACACTCTTACAATATCATCATTACCTATGCCTCTTACATTCCAGCATAAATATCTGATTTAAACATTAAACTTGGGTGGTATGTAGATGTCCTGCGATCCTGACGTACTTTCAACTAGCTTGTAGGTTGTTGTTTATCGCCATTACCTCTGCCCCCGCCTGCTCACAGTTGTCTAAACCCTCTGCACCACCCACGTTTGCATATAATCTTAAGCTATGCCTTCTCATAATGGGTGGATCGGGGGGCTTGCTCCTTCCTTTCCTTTTTGTGTTTAGGTTGTTGCTAGTGCCAACTTTCCTTGGTAGCAGAGCATTCTCCTTGTCGCGGTTGGCTTTTTTCGGCCTATCCTTCTTCAACCTTGCTGACATGGACATATTTCCTGCCACATTTTCTTTATCTGCATCTCCCATCGGCGTCTCCATGCCCACTTCAGTGTCCTCGGTGTCTACTATTATGACCTCATTCACCTCCGGATGAACTCCGACATGGTTCGTATCCCCAATGAAGTTGTTAGTTGTTCTTGGTTGTGTATCTTGGCCATCAGTAGTCTAGTTTGTTTTGTCCCCCATCACGCGTCTGTTGTTTTCTTGCGCGGTGCTCTTCCCTTGCGTCTTCTTTTTCCTCCATACCTTCATTGTTCTTCCTTGGCTCTCCTGTTCTTCGATAGGCTGATTAGGGGTTACAACTCCCGCCTCTGTATCCTCTTCTTCAACCACGTCCTCCAGACTCTCAAATCTATTTGACGAGTTGAAACTTGTTGTGTTCTAAACAGATTTCTACCTCCTACCATTGTTCCTCTTTGTTTGGACCTGCCATCTGCTTTGGTTCCAGTAGTTAACTGCAATAACGTCTGTTTCGTTGTTGTTTTGAGTCTCGGTTGCCTCAAAGTTGGTCGTGTTCTCTATACTTACACATTCTTTGCATTCCTTGGTGACATGCCCTTCTTTGCCGCAGTTAGCACAGGCCCAGGGCAGTCCTTCATAGTAGACTTCAAACTCCTCTCCATTTATAATGATTGAGGTTTCCAGTTCCTTTGTTGTGTCGATCTCAATAGCCAGTCGTGCAAATCAACTCTTGGTTCTGTGTTTTGTATGTGTATCGACTTTTACAAGGCAACCCAACGCCATCCCTATGTAATCGAAGATGGTGGGAACATACAAGTGAAGAGGAAGGTTTAAAATCCTCACCCAGGTAATGATGTAGTCTGGGAGAGACAATGTTGGTTTGAAGTTTGGGTACCATTCCCAGACCACCAGTGAGTAGCCGAAAATCTTCCAAGGGCCTCCCATCAACGCAGTCTCGAAGTCGGACTGGAAAGATAGTTGGATAACAAAGTTACCATGTTCAAGTTCAAACATGTTGAATCTCCCCTTGATCTTCCATAGCAGTTTAACCTTGTCCCTCAGCATCATGTAACCAATCTCCGTTCCGATTAACCTAGTCATGACCGTGAACCGCCATGGTTTGACGAGTCCTTCTTTCGCTTCAGGTTCAATCGCTAGGTAAAAGGACTCCTTCCATCTCGCTTAGCGATACTGCTCCCTGAGGTAGATCGTCTTCAAACAACTTTTCCAGGAAGAAGCCGCTGTTCTCCATTGCATCTTGTGACGAGGTGTTGCCTCCAGCGACCTCTGCATAGGTTTGGTACTACATGCCTGTGCCCGTGGATCGCTGGTATTTCTCCAACGAATAACTCCTATTCGTGTTGTTTGCTGGTTGGTCCTCGCTTGCTTCACTGCCCAGTGCTATGCCACCAGGCTGTACGTGCAAACCTGCCAAACACCAGCCCGATCTCCGGTATTGTATGCGTTGTGACTCCCCTTCTTCTATCCTTTTGTTTCCTCTGCGTTCCAGGGTCACGATGCTTACCTTGGTCCTTTCCTCCGACTCCTGGATCAAAAGTCCCGCCTCCTCCGTCGTCCGCCACTTCCTTCTCCGGATCGCCCACACAATCGCCCCTCGTCGCCCCCTCGTGCCCTTGCCCTAGCACCGCCATCGATTCTCTCTTTCCTTTTTATTATTATTTTAAACCCTAATTGTAATCAAAACCCTAAAAAGGTCTAGTAACCCTAGGAAGCAACTAGGTTTAGTAGACCTTATTGGCATGATCAATGATAGGAAAATTGGATGCATATTTCAGGATCATCTTGCACCTCAGAGTTGCTCTGATACCAATTGTAACGACTGGGCCCACTGCCCTAGGCTTTAGTAGAGTTTCAGGAATCACGACTGGCCCCACAAACCACTACTAGCCTTAACTGTGCACTTTGTCCACACTACTGTGCAAGCCAGGACCAACTTCCCGACTAGTCACCCATCCTAATACTACTCCAAGACAAGCATGCTTAACTATGGAGTTCTTAGTTATGGGCTTCCTGAAAAGGAGGTGCACCTTAGTGATATGGGTAATCCAATCATTCCTTAAAAGATCATTTTATTCAAGGCCTCAAATCCTATGATGTTACAATCTCCCCCACTTAGACTCTTGACGTCCTCGTCAAGGCTCAACTATATGGCCTCATAATATCACCCCATTTCAGTGTAGACCCAGAATGGCACATGGACACCCAACTCTTGATCATGGAATACCAATGCAAGGGTGACTACGGCAACCATGGACAACCATTTCCTACATGCCTCGACCGCATGGCTCAAGACTGGCATGCCACATGCGCATGTGGGCCCCACCTACTGGAGGGGTTATGGCTCTTATACCAAATGTAATGACCCCGCCTCCTGTTAACCCCCAATTAAGGGAGACCCAAAGGTTAGAGTCGTTATCCCAATTAATAGGATCAAAGGTTCGAAAAATAATCAATAATAATTATAAAATTTTACCAAACTATACTAAAAGTTGGTATAAAATAAAAAATTGCATACCTTTTAAAAACTTTGGATATTTACTTCTATTTACAGCTTGAATCTATTCTATCTAATCCTCCTTGCACTTTATTTCTTATTTTCACAATGTGTCACTTTACTATTTGTTCTTTTCAGGGTTGCACCTAAAATGCCGACAAACAAAACGTCGATCAGCATATAGGAATATGTCGGTATGTGGGGACAACCAAAATTTCACAAATATGGCTAACAATCTAAATATCACAATCAAGCTAATTAACAAGCCAAATTACGTTTTCAGTGTGACATTCTCCACCGCTTTTGCCCTAACCCTGGCATACCCACCATAGGGTTTCTCTTATGCCAATGACTTAAGCCCACCTTCCCAATCCCGAGCTTGGCGCCTGGGGTCACCTCGCATAGTTCCCATTAGTCATTCAATAAATACCACCTTCTCAATCCCAAGCTTGGTGTTTGGGGTCACCCCTCATGGTGACCATGAGTCTTCCCTCCTGGGCTTGACCTTTTTAAATCATCCATCAGGGTGGCATTTAGGTGCGAGAATACACACTTTTATTATTATTGTGATAATCATAGTGACTTTATGATTTGCAAGTATGAACATCATAACTGATAGGTTGCATTCAATGCGATGAATCATCTGGAAAACCTTCAGGAAACTAATGTGATTAACCATAATTAACCACATACCTGTCAGGCTGACTTGAGTGTAGAAATAATCCAACCAAGCTAGAAATCTAGTAAACAAGCAAGCATACAAGATGATCCTAAAATATGTATCCAATTTTCGTATCATTGAACATGCCATCAAGGTCTACTAAACCTAGTTGCTTCCTAGGGTTACTAGTCCTTTTTAGGGTTTTGATTACAATTAGGGTTTCACTTCATTTTTTATTATTTTAAACCCTAATTGTAATCAAAACCCTAAAAAGGACTAGTAACCCTAGGAAGCAACTAGGTTTAGTAAACCTTGATGGCATGATCAATGATAGGAAAATTGGGTGCATATTTCAGGATCATCTTGCATGTCAGAGTTGCTCTGATACCATTTGTAATGACTGGGCCCACTGCCCTAGGATTTAGTAGAGTTTCAGGAATGATGACTGGCCCCACAGACCACCACTAGCCTTAACTATGTGCTTTTTCCTCACTCACGTGAAAGTCGGGGTCAACTTCTCGACTAGTCACCCATCCTAGTACTATTCGCTTAACTATGGAGTTTTTTAGTTATGGGCCCCCAGAAAATGAGGTGCGCCTTGGTGATATGGGTAGTCCAATCATTCCTTATAAGATCATTTTTTCTGAGACCTCAAATCCTAGGATGTTACAATCTCCCCCACTTAGACTCCTGACGTCCTCATCAAGGCTCAACTATACGGCCTCATAATATCATCCCATTTCAGTGCAGACCCATAATGGCCCATGGACACCCAACTCCCGATCAAAGAATACCAACGCAAGGGTAGCTACATCAACCATAGACATCCCTTTCCAACATGCCTAGACCACACGGCTCAAGACTGGCATGCCACATGCCCATGTGGGCCCCACCTACAGGAGGGGTCATGGCTGTGATACCAAATGTAACGAACCCGCCTCCCGGTAACCCCCAATTAAGGGAGACCAAAAGGTCAAAGTCGTTATCCCAATTAACAGGATCAAAGGTTCGACGAATAATCAGTATTAATTATAAAATTCTACCAAACTATACTGAAAGCTAGTATAAAATAAAACTTTGCACACCTTTTAAAAACCTTGGATATCTACTTCTATCCACAGCTTAAATCTATTCTATCTAATCCTCCTCGCACTTTATTTGTTATTTTCACAATGTGTCACTTTACTATTTTTTCTTTTCAGTGTTGTACCTAAAACACCGACAAACAAAATGTCGGTCAGCAAATAGGAATATGTCGGTATGTGGGGACAACCAAAATTTCACAAATAGGGCTAACAATCTAAATATCACAATCAAGTTAATGAACAAGCCAGTGTATGCTTTCAGTGTGACATTCTCCACTACTTTTGCCCCAACCCTGGAATACCCTCTTTAGGGTTTCTCTTTTGCCATTGACTAAAGGCCACCTTCTCAATCCTGAGCTTAGTTCCTGGGGTCACCTCTCATGGTGCCCATTAGTCATGAAACAAAGACCACCTTCTCAATCCCGAGCTTGGTGTCTAGGGTTACCACTCATGGTACCCATGGGTCTTCCCTCCTGGGCTTGACCTTTTTGCATCATCCATCAGGGTGGCATGTAGGTGTGAGAATACACACTTATATTATAATTGTGATAACCATAGTGACTTTATGATTTACAAGTATGAACATCCAAACTTATAGGTTGCATTCAATGCGATAAATCATCCGGAAAACCTTCGGAAAACTAATGTTATTAACCATATTTAACCACATACCTGTCAGACTAACTTGAGTGCATAAATAATCCAACCAAGCTAGAAATCTAGTAAACAAGCAAGCACACAAGATGATCTTGAAATATGCATCCAATTTTCCTATCATTGATCATGCCATCAAGGTCTACTAAACCTAGTTGCTTCCTAGGGTTACTAGTCCTTTTTAGGGTTTTGATTACAATTAGGGTTTCACTTCATTTTTTTATTATTTTAAACCCTAATTTTAAAAAATTACTCTTAAACCCTAATAATCTTCTCTTATCTATCACAAAAGATCTTAAGATCATATTTTGACAACATGAAACCCTAATTTTAGATTAACTACTCTATCTCACCTTTTTCCCTTATTTTAGGGTTTCTAAGGATATTAACCATCATATTAAGTTTAAAACCCTAAATCTTACAATTCCATCTTCAAAACAGATTAGGATTCATCTCTATCATTAAACAAGTTAACCATACTCGAATTAACTCATTTGCACTATTAAATCTATCCTTTATCATCAATTAGGGTTTCGAACCACAAATTAATACCTTTTTCATCAAAAATTATAAAATTTTGTTAAAAGGGACATATTCAAGCTTTCAAACTATTTTTAACTTATTCCTCATATTTTTCTGATCAATTTTCATGATAAAGTTTTGTCATTAGAGTTTCCTAGAAATAGCTATGGTTTTTGCAAGAAAAGTCACTTTTCTACATTTTCTAATATATTATGATTTCATCAAAAAAAACATAATCGTTTGATCTGTGGTCTGCTGGACCATGCGGGATCCAACGATCCACAAACGCACGCCTGACTCGCAATTGAAAAGAAGCAAAAAGGCACTTATGACCTTACCTGAACAACGGTGGCGGATGGGCAGTTCGGTAATTTGCCCAGAAGTCTTCTTCTTCCTCATGCAAGCAACCCTCCGCGAGCTGGCGGTCAACTCAGGGGTTGACTCTGGGATCTCTTCCACCAATGAGTAAGCTAGGAGGCTCAGAAGCATTGCCGCCGCCATCCGAACTCGACTGAATACTCAATTTCATGCTCGTGTCGTGCCTCCACCCCAGAGAGATCGCCGGAGCTCCGACGTGGTCGATTGGAAGATGAAGGGGAAGGTCAGGGTTATTTCTAGAATTGAACTTGCCAACACATTTGTCATCGCTCTCTGAAGATTTTAGGGTAGCGAGTTGATGCGTCAGTGCCCTAATGAGCCCTCTCCTATATAAGATCAATGATTCAGATCGGCAGGTTGGGGACTCTCCACTTTGGCGACAAAACCACCCACATGTTGGGTTGGTTCACATTGGAAACCTCTCCCAAAGCTAATGGAGTTCTTCTCACTCCAAGACACCCTTTCCTCTTCGAGAAATCCTCCGATCAAGGACCTCATGGATGGACTCTGCGCAAGAAGTCCCCGCGAGACTAGGATTCACTCCCAGCCGTTGGATCACCGATCCAACAGTCAAGACCTTGGATCTAGATACACGACACACTTCTGGCTTAGTTGCACGATACACCTATGCTCCTTGGTTGCATGACATCCTTCAAGCATGGGTGAATGACTTGGTTGGCTGATATCAGTGGCTAAGTGCCCTAGCCGATAGCCTTTTAGTGAGGGAGGTGATCTTGGCCAATACCCCTTTTGGGTGAGGGATGTGTTGCCCGCCACACCTATGGTGAGGGTAGGTGGTATCTTTGGTAAGGGTTGCACCTAGCTCGGAAACCCTAGTTTTGGTGAGTCGTTATCTCGTAATTGCACCTCTGTTGATGATGCGTTATGAATGATAGGTTGTAACCAACGATATGTTTGATACCTAAGGTTGGTGTTAAGTGAGATGATTAGATACACGATTATGTTCATAAGATATAGGGCATAGTGAATGCTCATGGTTTGATTACAATAATGTAATTTGTTTACAAGATACAACTTTGTGCTTCATGTAGTTACAATCATGGATGTTGATCCAATCATGTACCTTCAACCCTAATAGCATGATAATCATAAAGATCTATAGTTGGTGATTCAGTTATCTCTCTCGATATGCATACTAACCATGTAGGTGTATCAAATGAATTCATAGCCAGGTTAGAGGTATGAGGTATATGTGTTTTGAATAACACTGAATAATGATAATCTTTGATTGATGGGATAACATGTATCACTTGTATGATGTGAAAAGGTCTGTTGACCTGATAAAGGTTGAGTGCCTAGTTGAGATATTATCCTCTAATGTTGAGATAAGGGATTTCTATCCCATGGTGATGATGTAAGCCTTGAGAGGGCATTCTGTGATGAGGGATTGAGATCCCATGGTAATATGATGATGATAGTAATAATGTGACATAATGTTGTTATGTTTTATAACTTGGTTGCCTCAACAACCCACTTAAAATATACTAATTAATTACAGTGGAACATTTCATGTAGTTTTCCATGGCCATAGATCCATCATCATCAGTAGCAGGTGATGGTGAAATAGGTTTATCCTGATGGATTACCTAGAGCGCATTTTGTTGAATATGTGGGGTTTCTCCTAGCCGAAAATAGGAGGATTAGAGTGCAACTGCGATTGTGGACTCAAGATGTGTATGAGAGCATGGTGATCAGGCCCATGGCTCAGTGTGAAGGAGCATGAATGTGTTCATGGGTCAGGAGCATGGTGAATACGCTTGTGGCTCATGATAAAAAGGGTAGAGTGCGTGAGCTAACCCTGTGGCTGAGGCCACTCAAGCAAGAGATTGCGATCCTGCTTTGGTTAACATGCACTGACCACAAAGAGGTGAGTTCGTGGAGTCTGGCTCTTCCATTAACCTTGTATGGCACCAGTTTTGGGCTTCGCAGCCGAAGTTTGGATTTGAGGAGGATGGCTCACTTCCTCAGGGCATAATAAATTATAATCTAGCCGTATAGAATATATTGGTTAAGGCAAAACATGGAACATTAGTTGAGGCCTTGTTTGTGTAGTTGCTCTTGCAGTTACTTACACGTTCCTCATATCTTGTGGAAAGTTCTTATAAAGCTTATCTTGTCAATCATGTTCCATAAAGAAATATCTCGTTATATGCCTCCCGGATATCTTAGTAAGTTATTATTAAGGTTAAGCTTTGTTCGGTATGTTGCTTATATCAGTTATCTATTTTTACTAAATTTTTATAGTTTCAGAGGGGAGTTATGTTTCTCACTGGGACTGTGTGTCTCATCCCGCTAGTTTACAACCTTTTTAGGTGATCGTGCTAGACGTGGTGGTGTTCGTGAGGTTGCGGCTGAGTAGCAAGAAGAACAGTAGGAGGAAAGAGATGCATATGATGCTGTTTTGGTTGTTTTGTAGTAGATTCCTAGAGTCATCCATGTACTATCAAGTCCTCAGAAGTGTTTTGACGATGTTTCACGATGTATAGCTGATGTAGCTTGTTTATCCTGTTGTTGGCCTGGTATGGCTTGTTCTGTACATAAACAAGTGTTGAACTCTTTGTGCCTATGTGACAGTTGGTTCCTGTAAGTTGTAGACAAGTATCAAGGTTTATGTATGTTTATATAATATGTTTCCTTACAGGATAAGGATCTAGATGCAATAATTCCATTATTACATGTTTTCCGCAATCAGTTTTAATTAACCCATGTTTTTGGTAATATGTGGTTTACGGATGTTCCACACATTTTCGTGTGGCATTTCGTTGTCTGTGTGATGGAGGGATGTCACACTTGAACACCGTAGAACCCCTACGTGAGGTTTGCACCTTAGGGGTGAAACGACCTAACCATGGCAGCGTCCATTATATGGGGGTCAAAATGTGCTATCAGGTGTCACGGGGGACAAAGCCCTAGTTGAAGTCTCCTTAAATTATAGTTTGAAGTGTCCAACATCAACCAGAAGTCTTGGTTGCACTAGAGTATAGAATATCCAAGAGGTGGCTTAACTCTTCGCCTATGTGCTCAGGTTAGAGGAGGAGTATAGTTTAGGCCAGAGAGCCATTTCCCTAGTGCATACCAGGAGAGTAGTCAGACTTAGCATTTCTCGGATGTCTTCGCTAAGTCTTGTATGGTGTGATCGTAGTGCACTATGAGTCTTCATATGTAGAGTACACTGCATATGATCACGGCATAATAAAATGAATGAGAGGTCAAACAAGTATGTACATTTATTCAATTATTCTTTGAATGTTTCTCAGTTATTAGTTCTCTTTATGATCAATCAAGCATTTCATATATTGATTCACTCTTATAGATATTTAGAGTATCCTTCCATATTTATGATTGTCAATTATTAGACTCTTTAAAGCTTACTGCAGTTATAATTGATATCAATTGCTCAAAAGTATATATGTAATTATATCAGTGCTTTAGACTATTTCTTTCAAGTACTCATTCACTGAGTGAGTAGGCTCACCCCTCTACTCACAATTTTTAGGGAAATCACATGGACTTGAAGAAGATATCATTGCATCAGAGTAAATCTTCCATAAGAGTTAAGTCTAAGTATAGTTAAGTTAATTCAGTCCCTGTCACTCTAGGTCCTTGTATAGATCTGAGAGAGAGAGAGTTGTAAATGATGTTTTGTATGTTTGTTTCCTTAATAGGAGAGAATGCAAATGATTGTCATGTCGTATGTACATGGACGTGTGAGAAACATAATGAATGTATGGATGTGTATCATTAACGTTGAGATTATATTAGAGAAATAAAAGTTAAATTCTCTTGTAAAGTTAGTTTATGTGGTTCAATGCGAGAAAACAAAGAGTTTGAAAAAGAAGAAAAAGTTAAGGGTGATCTTTGTATTATGTTAAATCCTCAATTTATACCCTAATCTCATGATTAGTGGTAATTGTAAGATCGGGGTGTAACACCCTAGATCAAAGATATTACTTTCTACTGAACCAAATTTTAAGGGTAGAATATTTGCATACAAGGTAAGGGTAATCAATAATAGTGGGGAAAGTTATATAATTCACCTTAGAGTTGATGTCGAAAACTTCAAATAGCTAGATATATCCAAGGAAAGAGAATAAGGAAACCCTACACTGCTCACCACTTTTGGCCAAGCTAGATCCACCTCTCAATAAATAAACAAAAACCTAGGTCAAGGAGCAATAAAGATAGAAAACCTTAGGTAGAAAAGCAAGGAAGAAGAGATATCTTCAAACTCTAACTCAAGAACTACCATGGAGAACCAAGGATTTGGCCAAGAAGAGAAAGAAGAAAGGTAGGATAGCAAGAAAACAAAGATCAAGCCAAGACCAAGAAGGAAAGAAAATATTGCACCAAACAAACACAAGAAGGGTTGCTCCATACCCTAGCTCAACATGCAAGGGGGGATTGACTGCCTTCTCAAAGATTGAGCTTGTTGGTATAGCATGCCCAGAGAGCCAATCATATGACTGGTTGGAATGAGGCATATGATACTTGATTTGATAATGATAAAGATAATTCTATCTATTATGTTTGTCTCACTCATGAGATGATGACACATATATGATAGATGTCTAAAGAACGATGTGACTCGATGACATGTGTCTTCAGGTTGAGGACCTGAACAATGATACCATATGTATGATAAGAGTACATACATTCTTGTTATGTCCCTAGTCAGATATTACTATGGAAGAAAAATAGACAATAGTAATACATAAGACTAGAGTGTGTGTTGACTGATGAAAGAGTCTCATTAGTCATGATATATGATATCAAGTCAAGCAAACATATATATGTTAGAGAACACTATATCAGACAGACTCACCATGAGAGTGATACATGGATACCATGGAATTGGTAGTCAAAATCGTCTCTCATAGTGATAGTGGTGATAGTGGTTCTTAGAGCTGAAATCACTACACTCATCACATGTGATTGGGTACACTTTGACATCATCAAACGTAGTCCTAAAATATGGGTTGTTATAATAGTGATGATTGGGTGACTTTGACACATGGGGACTTGACTGTGAGTGATAGATATGGGATTTGTCCCTCCTACAAGGAGTATGATATCCAGGTCCCCTTGATAAGTGAGACTAAGAATTGTATGGCCATACTCATGTGATTCAATATATGATATGTGAATTCACATGCATCTCAAACAGTGTGCTCTAGGTCAAGGAACATGGATTGAATGTTGAAAAGGATGACATTCCATGCCTCGAGTTCAATCCAGATGTTAGTGACAAAGGAACTATACGATCACGGTAACACTAATCACAGTTTGTAGGTTGAAGTTATTCTCCAACTTTTTGAGTTATTGGGTAGCGATGATGAGTTACTAGATTTCGCTCATTGCTTGTGATGTCATAAGTTGTTATGAACATTCACTGCCAATGTAAATTGGAACCTATAGGGTCACACACATAGGATACCCCTAGATGAGGAGATTGTCCATGAATGATGTTTAGATTGAGACTAAAGGTGTTTAGGTACTCAATTAAACATACAATTAACTGAATGGACTCAGAACTATCAAGTTCAAGTAGGTTGATTGGAGACTGCATTGGCAATGTCAGGACTACCAACCGACCGGTTCACCCTTGTGAGCTGATTGGCTGGAGTGAGCCAACTGACCAGTTTACTTGGTGAACTGGGTGACTCAAATTCCTTCCAATTGAGGAAATAAGAATTTTCCCAGTTGGAGGAAAGCTTTCACATTTCACTTGTTATATTCGATTGGAATAAGGATTAATCTTTGTATTAATTGGAAATGATTGAGGAAAGTCAATTGTAGGCAACTCTTGGAAGTAAAACGACTGGTTCACTGGGTGAACCAATTAGTTCACACTCCCAACCGACCGGTTCACTAGTGAACTGGTTGGTTCACCTTGCCAAATGACCATTTTAGTTATGAGAGGACTGGTTCGCTTGTCGCAGTACTAACTATTCATGGAATTTCTAGATCCTTCTACTCCTGAACAAATTGGGAACCCTGACCCTACCTCTACTATAAATAGAGGGGTACTGGGGGCTTCTCAGAACATCACTTGCTCTACAAAGTTGTTGTTCTCTCTAGTTCTAGTAACTGAGAGAGCCCAAGCAAGTGCTACCTGACTGGGGAGGCACATCGAGGGAAAGACAACTGCTAAAAAGCAGTCTAAGTTTGGGAGAGTAGGTTGGTGCTAGTACACCAACAAGAGTGTCTTCTCCTTCCTGCCAGTTCTTCTAGAAGGTAGGGGTTTCAGGTGGTCTATGTGGACTATCTATAGAGGTTGGAGATGTATGTCGCTCAGGATGACACATCAGTCACAGTTCGTGGTGGAGGCCAGAGTCCATGGCGAAGACCAGGAGCTGCACAAACACCGTCTAAGACATGGCATTGAAGACCACACATGGATGTGAGGATTGTGGCTGGGCAAGCCTCAGGACCTAGTATATCTTGCTAAACCCATCCTTCCCATTACATAGTCATTGATGTGATCTCCTGTTATTGGTTATTGTCCAGTAAATTTTTGTTTCCGCTGCCCTAAACCCTAAACTCTAAAACCCAACAGTGGTATCAGAGCCACATCAATATACTATGTTTTGGGATAAATCGATATGATCAGATTTTAGGTTTATCATCATTTATTTAATGCATACGATGCGAATATTTAAAATGACTAATGTGCATATCTGAATAAATACCAAATGCAACCACAAACTAATATATATATATATATATATATATGCAAATGATACTTGTTTCCCTAAAATGGTTTTTATGGTGGATGTGTAGCATGGTTATGGCCTATAAACCCTATGTGTGCTTGGTTGGTTATGGTTGTTTTCATCCCGGTTTTCATACCGATCCTCTACCTTCTATTCCACATGTAACTTGAGATAACTTGAGATCCTTTCTCTTCTACGTTTGCTCCCCTGGAATGCAACTCGAGGTTTCCTAAGGATTATGTAAAAGCTGGATAGTTAATTTTATGTTACATCGAAAAAGAAGACGCTCAGCACCAGATGAGCCAACCTCCTGTATGACCGAGGAGGATTGCGAAGGTGGAGCAAGATCAACCGGCTGATGGCCCAACCACTTGTTGGAGGTGTCCAAAGATTAGAGGCCAGACTGACCAACCAACCGACTAGGAGGCGAGCTGATTGTGTCATAGGATGAGCCGATCAATCCCAGAATGGTTCAAGCATAAAGATCTTCATTAACAATAGGTTGCATATGATGTAGACCTTAGATGACCGTAATTCCTTGTGGCTCCAAGGAATTACAATAGGATGGCCATAATCATCACTTTTATTGATATTGCATGTTTATCATTGTGGTTATAACATGTATATGATACATACTATAATAATGTGGTGATTGGATATGTATATGTACGTATATAAAATCCCTCAAATACATTATTAAAGCCTAAGATGCCTCCCATAAGTGGCACACATGAAAATCTTGATCGACCAAGCATAGATTTGCACAAGGCATAGTACGTCGTCCATCTCATGGAAGTGTGATGGTAGATATGTATATTTGGACATAGCATGGTGCATATCTATCGTGTTGACTTTTGGGTTAGACTTAACTGGTGACTTGGAGATCCCAAGACTAGAGGCATGAAGATAATTATTGTAACGACCGTCTCACAAAAACAAGATTAACTAGTGCGGAAGCGTTCATTAAGCAGCGTATTACCAAAAATTACTAAAAAATAAAACCTTTTTTACAAGAGATCCATCAAAGGAAAACGTTCTCACATAGAACCAAAGTAACACATTTACATTCTTGTTCAAAGGTACATATTCTGTATCATCTCTTTCTGAGAATTACAAGCATTAACCATCCTATCAAGCTAAACACAGGCACTATAAAATCTCGAGGCATTGAGCCAAAATCTCGAAAGCACTAACTACTACTTCGAGGACCTGAGAGTACATAGACGACACATAGGACTCTATCTAAATCTATGCAAGGCATAATAGCCAGTGTCTCTACCTGAGACTTCACTACTATTGCTACTACTGTTGTCCTTCACCTACTGAAGGATTCTTGCATCTTCGTCCACGTCCACCTAAAAATGTAGTTCCCACGGGGGTGAGACAATTGTAAATTTCCCCAGCGAGAGATATAAATCTCCGCCAGAAACATTATTATTGCAGCTTAAGAAGATAATTATGCACATAGGATTCATAATTAATGGACAGCCGCTAATTCAATGTCTAACTTATTAGAATATTATTCTTATCTAAGAACATTGCAGCTGTAACTTGAATGAACAACATGTCACTTATCCTTTAAGGAATATGAAGAACATGTATAACATTTATTCACTATAAAATCATCACCACAACATTAACTCTCTTCAGGCTTAGATCATATATCTAATACCTGGTATTATCATAGTGGAGTCATGGCATGTATCCATACTTTTCTCACAAGGTATTGGGATTTTAATCCCTCAACTCATCAAGTACATTTCCACCTCTTAATAGGTTCATCATCATAATTACAGAATTAGAGTATTTGAACCCTTATCTCATCATAGAACAGTTGTTACCACTTATTAGGTAACTTAATACTTTCAGATCATCTGACCAAGGACATCTTGATTCTTGCTACATAAGGTATTGCACATAGTACACAAAGTTCAATGATTCTTACTACACAAAGCATATGAAGGCATATAAAGCCTATAAAACATTCTTAATAACAAAGAATCATAGCCCATACCTGGCTATGATCATCTTTTCATCATATTTGCATGATTAGTAATCATGATACAATTACATACCAGTATCATGCAATACAAGGGTTATCTTATTACATTCATAACCCATTAGTATGCATTTGAGCTTCACATAGGATTACCCTGTGTCAAAATTTCACATAGTAATACCATGTATTAGGGTTCACATTGCATTAACTTGTCATAGGATTTCACATAGCATTACCTAGTATTAGGGATCACATAACATTGACTTGTATTAAAGTTTCACATAGCATTACTATGTATCAGGGTTCACATAGCAAGGAATCAATATGAATAATCATAAGTATTCAATCATACTCTTTATTCTTATCATTCATCATTAAATGAATTATCAACACACAACATGAGTTTCTCTCTCATCTTTACCAGAATATGATCACATCATAGTTTATAGGTTTGGATTAACCTTCTCATAAGGCATGTTAGCCCACATTCAACAGGGTATATTACATCTCAATGTAACCATTGGAATAACACATCTCATGTGTCAATCATCCAATTATCCTGGACTTATAACTCAATAAGGTATACTAGCATTGGGGTGTTGGATGTGATATCTATCATATCTTGATATATCACTTCCCTCAACACCTTATCTTACTTGAGTTCATACACTTAGCTTGTATTAGGGTATTCCCCATCCTAATACTTTATGCACCAGTTCATCACATTTATCAGGTAAATTATTGGTCATTATTCACTCACTTAGATTACACAACTGTTTCCAATACTATGGACTCATCCTTGAGTTAGGAACTATTAATATGAGTATATTCATTATCAACCTCTCTAGGTGTTACATTTGTCATAAAATTAATCACTATTCCATTATTAGGAATAGTATTCTCCATATTTATAATTTGAGGATTCACATAGCATATTCCATACATTTATGGATTTCACATAGTATTACTCTTCAATAGAGTTTCATATAATCATCCTTCTATATCAGGGATTCACCTAGTATTATGTGAAATTAGGATTTCACAAAACATCACCCAATGATAGAAATTAACATATAATTAATAGCACAACCCTATATTAGGGTTTTATATACCTTTATCCCATTTTAGGGATTAGGTTTTACCATTAACGTCCAAGAGGGGTTTCTCTTTCCTCATACCCAAATTAGGGTTAGAATATACAATTCCCATTAAATTAGGGTTTCCTTCATTGTTACACTAAGTTAGGGATTACATCATCACCCTAGATTTATAATAACACTCGACTTTGCCCTAGATTAGGGTTTCCCACATAGATTTGCTCTAATTAGGGTTTCACACATAGCTTTACTCTAATTAGGGTTTCACACATAGCTTTACTCTAATTAGGGTTTCACACATAGCATTGCTCTATATAGGGTTTCAGGATCTCATTATTATGGATCAAACCGTTATCACATAGTTTACTCATAAAGAGAGAATTAGGTATTAATTATATATGCATTAATCCCTCTCATTCTGTCTCCCATCCTCTTTAGAATGTTAACTACTCCAAGATTAATCTAGGTTAACTCTTCACTTGAGTACACATAGCTAGGGTTAACCTTCACAATCATCATGGGTCTACATCTTTAATAATCACATAGATGATTGACCCTTGATCATATTAGATGTCCAAATGGTCTATCAATTAAACCATCACTTATATAAGGAATTCAAAAGAATTGACCAAATAAACTTTCAATTCCACAAAGTGATCAATTGCGTTAACCATTGAAATCTTCAAATACATTGAGTATCTAAATAGGTTCAACATATTGGACCTTCAATTACATGATGTATTCAAATGGATTAACCATGTTGATCTTCACAAAGTTAATTACTTAGACCCTCAATGATCTTGGTTCTCATACATCATTTGGTTGAAAACCATTTGAACAAGTTGTACTTGAAATCGATTAGACAAAGTAGGTATTTAACATGTTTGCACTTTGGGTCTCCAAATGGTTTGGGATCATTTGGTCCCAAACGGTCTTGAGACCATTTGGTCCCAAACGGTATTGAGACCGTTTGGTTGAAACCTCCTCAAAACCGCATGGACCAAATATGGTCTCAACCGATCAAATCAATTTAGGGTTCTCAATGTTGATTCCTTCAATCATTGAATTCATGTACCCAATCATCAATTGGACCTATCATCATACTTCAATTGAGTTAAATAGGTCAACCTTAAACTGATTTGACCCTCAATTGACCCTCAATTAGTCATAAATTAGGGTTTGAATCAATTGAATTAGGGTTTGGAATCGATGATCCTTCAACACTAATCAATGCAAGATTAGTTACTTTGAAACCATTGAACCATCATCCAAATTGAACATGACCTGACCCCAAACGGTCTTGAGATCGTTTGGATGACCAACAAATGGTCTTGAGACCGTTTTCCCATCATATCATCAAAATCCAAGTTAACCAATTAAGGTTTGGATCATTGGATTGATCACCAAATCAGCAATTGATTACACTTCAACTTAGTATCTTTGGATCATCAATTGCTTAACCATACTCAACCCTAGACCTCCAAACGGTCTTGGGTGACCTACAAACAGTCTTGAGACCGTTTGGATGACCTCCAAACGGTCTTGAGATCGTTTGGCTCATCCAACCCTTGGATTCTAGTGAAATTTCATCAAGGTTTGGTCTATTGAGTCGATCAACAAATCAGCAATTAATTGCTTTGTAACTTGGTAACTTTGGACCTTCAAATAGGCAACCATACTTAACCCTAGGCCTCCAAACGGTTTGGGAAACTGTTTGAGCAACGCAATGAAACCGTTTGTCTTTGATATTTGTGGAGGTGCTTGATTATGATGATTTCATCATCATCAAGCTCTAAACCCATGAAATCTTCTGTGATTTCCATGGAGATTTGCATCAATCAACCAAACTCAATTCCGGTAATATAGAAATGATCACCAATTGATAAGGAATTGATTGCAATAATAAAATTAAGGGTTCAAGTTATAAAACCCACCTCCAATTTAGCTCCAAAGATCCAAGTTCACGGCAACAATGGTGGATGCAACTTCTTTCATTATTCCAAGGGTCGTCCTCAAGCTTTGAGTGAAAAGATTTGGTTAGAATTAAAGAGGGGATCGAGTTATGAAGAATTCATATATTGATTTTTGATTTTCACCATGGATTCAAGGTGAAAGGAGGTCAAGAACCTTACCAACAGGTTGGGGGTCGTCCTACTGCTCTTCCACAGATCCTTTGTCGTTTTCCAAGCAAGGGGAAAGAAAGAAATCCGAAAATAGCCTTTGTTTTGGCTTAGAAAAGGTACTTTTATAAGAAAATTGATGAGAGAGACAATTCTTTATAAAAGTCTTTTAATTCCAAAATTGTTGCCACCACTTTCCCCTTGGTTTCTTACATGCAAGGGCATATCTATCCCCACTGAGATACCTTCCATTATCCATGAATTAAGGGAAAAGAAAATAAGCACCTTAACCCTTATAATAAGAATATCCATATTTGAGTGGAAATTCTTTTTCTTATAATATTGGTGAGTGGAATTTCACCTCCTTAGGATATTATCGTGCCTTTGCAAGGCTTTAAGCTCATCCACACACATATGAATCCAACCATTTTAATTTTGGTTGAAGGCCCTTTAATTAATACATTCATTTTTGCCCTAAATTGAATTAGGGTTTCACTTAGGATTAAATCTTGATTATTTTAATATCAAGATTCTCTCTCCTCCAACTTAATTCAAATGAGGTGCCCCTCTCATTTTATTTTCTCAAAATGATGCCAAGAAACATTATGGACCTTATTGAAGTGGTAATTTGCATATTGAACCCTAGGGTTTGGATAAATTGCACATTACACCAAAACTAGGTTTTAATGCACAAGGATTGCTTTACAAGCTTAATCTTGGTGCCCAAGCTTGTGAAAACCATACCACTACATCATATTCATTCTTATGATGTCTCAAAATCAGAGGAACATCTTATCATGCAACATTTGCAATTTAACCCCTCAACTTGGGTAATTTGCACTTTAGTCCAAAATAAGCAAACATTGCTTCAACATTGTTCAAACAGGAGCAAAATTGAAACATAAGTTTCTCATGAGCTCTAATTACTTTTCCCAAGATAATATTAAGAATCTACTCAACCTTATTAAGCAAAACATCTAGGGTTAACACATAACCCAGGTCAGGGATGTTACAAATTATAAACCCCTAACAAGGATTTCGTCCCCGAAATCCCAGGAAAAGGAGGGACAAATTTATTCAATTATCATACCCTCAAGTCTCCACATAAAATCTTAATATCATGGAGATATCATGGATTCTATAATCCACACAAAGTTCCTTTCATTAATTCAACCTTATCAATGTTTATTGTTTATGCAAAGCATAAACCCCTAACATATGATGTCCATATTATTGAAAAGAAAAAGCATAAAAGAGCATACTTCTATCATCACCTAAGAATATTTATCAAAGGGAAAAACATATATATCTAGCAAATATAATTTACTCAGCAATCCTTCATTCGTTTAGGAAAGTTCACTTAGCAAACTCTATGTAATTGGGAATGTTCACATAGCTTTTCCTTTTTATTAGGAATGTCCACATAGCTTTTCCTTTTTAGTTGGGAATGTCCACATAGCTTTTCCCTTTAAGTTGGGGATGTCCACATAGCTCTCCCCTATTAGTTGGGAATGTCCACATAGCTTTTCCCTATTAGTTGGGGATGTCCACATAGCTCTCCCCTATTAGTTGGGAATGTCCACATAGCTTTTCCCTTTTAGTTGGGGATGTCCACATAGCTCTCCCCTATTAGTTGGGAATGTCCACATAGCTTTTCCCTATTAGTTGGGGATGTCCACATAGCTCTCCCCTATTAGTTGGGAATGTCTACATAGATTTTCCCTTTAAGTTGGGGATGTCCACATAGCTCTCCCCTATTAGTTGGGAATGTCCACATAGTTTTTCCCTTTAAGTTGGGGATGTCCACATAGCTCTCCCCTATTAGTTTGGAATGTCCACATAGCTTTTCCCTTTAAGTTGGGGATGTCCACATAGCTCTCCCCTATTAGTTGGGAATGTCCACATAGCTTTTCCCTATTAGTTGGGGATGTCCACATAGCTCTCCCCTATTAGTTGGGAATGTCCACATAGCTTTTCCCTTTTAGTTGGGAATGTCCACATAGGTCTCCCCTATTAGTTGGGAATGTCCACATAGATTTTCCCTTTAAGTTGGGGATGTCCACATATCTCTCCCCTATTAGTTGGGAATGTCCACATAGCTTTTCCCTTTTAGTTTCATTATACTCTATAGATTGTTTCAGAATGACTACTTGATCAGAGTAATCAAAAACATAACAATCTAAGAGTTTCATACTTGCCTTATCTTCAATAATCATATACCTGGCCAGGGTATATAAGTATGGAGATTGGGTAGTATGCACTTTACTTACTATCATATTCCTCACTTTTCATATCATTATACACACACGATTTTCAATTTCTAGATTTTCTCCAGGCATCACTTCTATATCTCAACTTTTAACACACGGATAAGGGAGATTATAAAACATTTTAAGGAACACTAAGTAGGATATAAGTTCTCATCTCCCTTGTGTCCTTATAGGACTAGTCAAAGGAATTCAAAAATAACTACTTTCATATCTTTAGCACATAGAATCAAAATATGAAGTATCAGATTAAATATATTTCATTTAAGTATCACCCCTCAAGGTCACCTACCACATTAGGTTGATTTCAACACATAATGTCCAGTTTCCTCATGTTGCTTCTTTTGCCTTCTCTTAATGGCTATTGCCCTGGTGCGCTAGGCATTTATTGCACTGGTGAAACCAAAAACTTTGGCTTTTCAGAATATTTAGGCAAATGTCTCTAAAATTATAGAGATCTTACCTTAATTCTCAGCTTATTGCCCCTCCTTGGGCACTACCATCACAGATGTAATGCTTGTCCAAACTTATGGCAGAGTCTACATTCTTGCCATATGCTAATCTTTCCCACATTTCCACTGTTCTAACATGACCATGTCACTCAGGAATCCTTTCAAAGCCCAAAGTTTATTCATTAAAGACTGGTAACTTAGGTTGTAGTACTAGTATCCAGTCTTCTATATGCATTATTGTTGTCCTATCCTTCTCTTCAAGAGTATAACATAGGATTCTCTATCTTGATTAGGTCAAGGTGGAAATTCTCAGGCACTTGTTCTCCTCTTGCCTGGTCCCATGCACCTTCTCCTAGTGCAACAACATTGCCCTTAGCAATGTGTTCCTCATGTTCTCCAGTCCTTTTCAAGTTCTTCTTCTCCTATGTGGGTAGAAGATACTATCAGATAAACTGGAAGATACTTAGAACATACTCTACAACCTTAGTCCTATTTCTCTGTAGACTCAGCGAACCTAGAACTCTGAGACCACTTAATTGTAACGACCGTCTCGCAAAAGCAAGATTAACTAGTGCGGAAGCGTTCATTAAGCAGCGGATTACCAAAAATCACTAAAATTAAAACTTTTTAGCAAGAGATCCATCAAAGGAAAACTTTCTCACATAGAACCAAAGTAACACATTTACATTCTTATTCAAAGGTACATATTCTGTATCATCTCTTTCTGAGAATTACAAGCATTAACTGTCCTGTCAAGCTAAACACAGGCAGTATAAAATCTCGAGGCATTGAGCCAAAATCTCGAAAGCACTAACTACGACTCCGAGGACCTGAGAGTACAGAGATGACACATAGGACTCTATCTAAATCTATGCAAGGCATAATAGCCAGTGTCTCCATCTGAGACTTCACTGCTATTCCTGCTACTGCTGTCCTTCACCTACTGAAGGATTCTTGCATCTTCATCCATGTCCACCTAAAAATATAGTTCCCACGGGGGTGAGACAATTGTAAATTGCCCCAGTGAGAGATATAACTCTCCGCCAGAAACATTATTATTGCATCTTAAGAAGATAATTATGCACATAGGATTCATAATTAATAGACAACAGCTAATTCAATGTCTAACTTATTAGAATATTATTCTTATCTAAGAACATTGCAGCTGTAACTTGAATGAACAACATGTCACTTATCCTTTAAGGAATATGAAGAACATGTATAACATTTATTCACTATAAAATCATCACCACAACATTAACTCTCTTCAGGCTTAGATCATAAATCTAATACCTGGTATTATCATAGTGGAGTCATGGCATGTAGCCATACTTTTCTCACAAGGTATTGGGATCTTAATCCCTCAACTCATCAAGTACATTTCCACCTCTTAATAGGTTCATCATCATAATTATAGAATCAGAGTATTTGAACCCTTATCTCATCATAGAACAGTTGTTACCACTTATTAGGTAACTTAATACTTCAGATCATCTGACCAAGGACATCATGATTCTTGCTACATAAGGTATTGCACATAGTACACAAAGTTCAATGATTCTTACTACATAAAGCATATCAAGGCATATAAAGCCTATAAAACATTCTCAATAACAAAGCATCATAGCCCATACCTAGCTATGCTCATCTTTTCATCATATTTGCATGATTAGTAATCATGATACAATTACATATCAGTATCATGCAATACAAGGGTTATCGTATTACATTCATAACCCATTAGTATGTATTTGAGCTTCACATAGGATTACCCTGTGTTAGAATTTCACATAGTAATACCCTGTATTAGGGTTCACATAGCATTAACTTGTCATAGGATTTCACATAGCATTACCTTGTATTAGGGATCACATAGCCATGACTTGTATTAAAGTTTCACATAGCATTACTCTGTATCAGGGTTCACATAGCAAGGAATCAATATGAATAATCATAAGTATTCAATCATACTCTTTATTCTCATCATTCATCATTAAATGAATTATCAACACACAGCACGAGTTTCTCTCTCATCTTTACCAGAATATGATCACATCATAGTTTATAGGTTTGGATTAACCTTCTCATAAGGCATGTTAGCCCACATTCAACAGGGTATATTACATCTCAATGTAACCATTGACATAACACATCTCATGTGTCATTCATCCAATTATTTTGGACTTATAACTCATCAAGGTATACTAGCATTGGGGTGTTGGATGTGATATCTATCATATCTTGATATATCACTTCCCTCAACATCTTATCTTACTTGAGTTCATACACTTAGCTTGTATTAGGGTATTCCCCATCCTAATACTTTATGCACCAGTTCATCACATTTATCATGTAAAGTATTGGTCATTATTCGCACACTTAGATTACACAACTTTTGCCAATACTATGGACTCATCCTTGAGCTAGGAACTATTAATATGAGGATATTCATTATCAACCTCTCTAGGTGTTACATTTTTCATAACATTAATCACTATTCTATTATTAGGAATAGTATTCTCCATATTTATAATTTGAGGATTCACATAGCATATTCCATACATTTATGGATTTCACATAGTATTACTCTTCAATAGAGTTTCATATAATCATCCTTCTATATCAGGGATTCACCTAGTATTATGTGAAATTAGGATTTCACAACACATCACCCAGTGATAGAACTTCACATAGAATTAATGGAACAACCCTATATTAGGGTTTTATATACCTTTATCCCATTTTAGGGATTAGGGTTTACCATTCACATCCAAGAGGGGTTTCTCTTTCCTCATACCCAAATTAGGGTTAGAATATACAATTCCCATTAAATTAGGGTTTCCTTCATTGTTACACTAAGTTAGGGATTACATCATCACCATGGATTTATAATAACACTCGGCTTTGCCCTAGATTAGGGTTTCCCACATAGCTTTACTCTAATGAGGGTTTCACACATAGCTTTACTCTAATTAGGGTTTCACACATAGCTTTACTCTAATTAGGGTTTCACACATAGCATTGCTCTAATTAGGGTTTCATGATCTCATTATTATGGATCAAACCCTTATCACATAGTTTACTCATAAAGAGAGAATTAGGGCTTAATTATATAAGCATTCATCCCTCTCATCCTCTTTAGAATGTTAACTACTCCAAGATTAATCCAGGTTAACTCTTCACTTGAGTACACATACCTAGGGTTAACCTTCACAATCATCATGGGTCTACATCTTTAATAATCACATAGCTGATTGACCTTTGATCATATTAGATGTCCAAATGGTCTATTAATTAAACCATCACTTATATAAGGAATTCAAAAGAATTGACCAATTAAACTTTCAATTCCACAAAGTGATCAATTGGGTTAACCATTGAAATCTTCAAATACATTGAGTATCTAAATAGGTTCACCATATTGGACCTTCAATTACATGATGTATTCAAATGGATTAACCATGTTGATCTTCACAAAGTTAATTACTTATACCCTCAATGATCTTGGTTCTCATACATCATTTGGTTGAAAACCATTTGAACAAGTTGTACTTGAAATCGATTAGACAAAGTAGGTATTGAACCCGTTTGCACTTTGGGTCTCCAAACGGTTTGGTATCATTTGGTCCCAAACGGTCTTGAGACCGTTTGGTCGGAAACGGTCTTGAGACTGTTTGGTCGAAACCTCCTCAAAACCGCATGGACCAAATATGGTCTCAATCGATCAAATCAATTTAGGGTTCTCAATGTTGATTCCTTCAATCATTGAATTCATATACCCAATCATCAATTGGACCTATCATCATACTTCAATTGAGTAAAATAGGTCAACCTTAAACTTATTTGAGCCTCAATTGACCCTCAATTAGTCATAAATTAGGGTTTGAATCAATTGAATTAGGGTTTGGAATCGATGATCCTTCAACACTAATCAATGCAAGATTAGTTACTTTGAAACCATTGAACCATCATCCAAATTGAACATGACCTGACCCCAAATGGTCTTGAGCTCGTTTGGATGACCACCAAATGGTATTGAGACCGTTTGCCCATCATATCATCAAAATCCAAGTCAACCAATTAAGGTTTGGATCATTGGATTGATCACCAAATCAGCAATTGATTACACTTCAACTTAGTATCTTTGGATCATCAATTGCTTAACCATACTCAACCCTAGACGTCCAAACGGTCTTGGGTGACCTCCAAACGGTCTTGAGACCATTTGGATGAGATCCAAACGGTATTGAGACCGTTTGGCTCATCCAACCCTTGGATTCTAGTGAACTTTCATCAAGGTTTGGTCTATTGAGTCGATCAACAAATCAGCAATTGATTGCTTTGTAACTTGGTAACTTTGGACCTTCAAATAGGCAACCATACTTAACCCTAGACCTCCAAACGGTCTTGGGTGATCCGCAAACGGTCTTGAAACCGTTTGGGTGATCCCCAAACGGTTTCGAACCGTTTTGGCTAATCAACCCAAAAAGTCAAATCAACTTATTGGAATTTCAGCACTAACTTCAATTAGGGTTTGCCCAATTGATTAGCCTTCAACTCATGATTCCTTGGGAATTAATCCATAAAATTTGGTGAGTCATTAACCAACATGAATAGGAACAGGAATTGCAAACGGTAAACCCTTGGTCAACCTTCTCAAACGGTTTTGAAACTGTTTGCCCAAAACGTTAAAATACTCAAGTTGAAAATCAGCACTTAATCCAATTAGGTTTGCCTAATTGATTAGCCTTCAACTCATGATTACTTTGGAATTAATCCATAACATTTGGTGGGTTATCAACCAACATAATTAGGAACAGGATTCTCAAACATTCAACCTTTGGTCAACTCCCTCAAACAGTTTTCAAACCGTTTGGTGAAACTATTTGCTTCTAAACGGTTTGAAATCGTTTGCTCCCAAACGGTTTGGGAAACTGTTTGAGCAACGCAATGAAACCGTTTGTCTTTGATATTTGTGGAGGTGCTTGATTATGATGATTTCATCATCATCAAGCTCTAAACCCATGAAATCTTCTGTGATTTCCATGGAGATTTGCATCAATCAACCAAACTCAATTCTGGTAATATAGAAATGATCGCCAATTGATAAGGAATTGATTGCAATAATAAAATTAAGGGTTCAAGTTATAAAACCCACCTCCAATTTAGCTCCAAAGATCCAAGTTCACGGCAACAATGGTGGATGCAACTTCTTTCATTATTCCAAGGGTCGTCCTCAAGCTTTGAGTGAAAAGATTTGGTTAGAATTGAAGAGGGGATCGAGTTATGAAGAATCCATACATTGATTTTTGATTTTCACCATGGATTCAAGGTGAAAGGAGGTCAAGAACCTTACCAACAGGTTGGGGGTCGTCCTCCTGCTCCTCCACAGCTCCTTGGTCGTTTTCCAAGCAAGGGGAAAGAAAGAAATCCGAAAAAAGCCTTTGTTTTGGCTTTAGGTACTTTTATAAGAAAACTGATGAGAGAGAAAATTCTTTATAAAAGTCTTTTAATTCCAAAATTGTTTCCACCACTTCCCCCTTTGTTTCTTGCATGCAAGGGCATCTCTATACCCACCGAGATCCCTTCCATTATCCATGAATTAAGGGAAAAGAAAATAAGCACCTTAACCCTTATAATAAGAATATCCATATTTGAGTGGAATTTCTTTTTCTTATAATAATGGTGAGTGGAATTTCACCTCCTTAGGATATTCTCGTGCCTTTGCAAGGCTTTAAGCTCATCCACACACATCTGAATCCAACTATTTTAATTTTGGTTGAAGGCCCTTTAATTAATACATTCATTTTTTTCCTAAATTGAATTAGGGTTTCACTTAGGATTAAATCTTGATTATTTTAATATCAAGATTCTCTCTCCTCCAACATAATTCAAATGAGGTGCCCCTCTCATTTTATTTTTTCTACATGATGCCAAGAAACATTATGGACCTTATTGAAGTGGTAATTTGCATATTGAACCCTAGGTTTTGGATAAATTGCACATTACACCAAAACTAGGTTTTAATGCACAAGGATTGCTTTACAAGCCTAATCTTGGTGCCCAAGCTTGTGAAAACCATACCACTACATCATATTCATTCTTATGATGTATCAAAATCAGAGGAACATCTTATCATGAAACATTTGCAATTTAACCCCTCAACTTGGGTAATTTGCACTTTAGTCCAAAATAAGCAAACATTGCTTCAACATTGTTCAAACAGGACCAAAATTGAAACATAAGTTTCTCATGAGCCCTAATTACTTTTCCCAAGATAAGATTAAGAATCTACTCAACCTTATTAGGCAAAACATCTAGGGTTAACACATAACCCAGGTCAGGGATGTTATAATTAGGGAAAAGAGTTGTGCATATCATCTATCCAAGAGTTGCATATGATGCAATTGGCATCATGGCCTACCTAAATAGTCAAGTTGTGGGAGATCAGCCAAAGATGACTCATAATTTGATGAAATATGGATCTTGGCAACTAGAAGATTGTACACTGCAATCTACTGAATTGATACATGAGGGTTATCAATTTGATCAAAATAGTGGGAGAGATAATTAATTAAAGACCTAGTTAATATCATCAACTTTATCAAATCAAACATATCATAAATGTTTTCAAAAGTTACAAAATTATTTTGTAGAATCCAAATGACAAAGACAAATACATTATCATTGCGATTAGTTCATAAATGGGATAAACTTCAAATCTGGTTTGGGACTTTGAGAAGTGTTCTCAATGGTGAGTGTAAACTCTAAGGTCCTTGAAAAACCAGGGCTAGTTGTACCACTCCAAATGTGCCCAAGGCTAAAATTGGATGCTTACTTGAAGTATTCCAATGATGCCTAAGACATCAAGAACCTTATGTTGAGCTATATGAACTATGAGTTGCATAAATAGCTTGAAGCATGGAAATTCTTGAGATGGTTATACATCTTAAGAATCATGTAAAGCGTGAAAGGTATAATGTCTTCAAAGTGATGTTTGAATATAATCAAATAGATGGAGATTAAGTATAATCTCATATGCTCAATATGATTGTGCATATAGATTAATTGTGATTTTTGATAGGTTAATTGTTGACCAAACATATGATTCTACAAATCGTTGTGTGAATCATATAGCCAGTTTATCAAATGTTTAGAACCTTGGCCAAACCACTGTCTAAAATGCTTGGCATGTTGATGCCAAAGCATGAATGAAGAAAGGATAAAACCTATTATAATGATCAGTAGAGTGAAGTCCATAGCCTAAAGCAAGTTCAAGAAGTGTTCTGAAGCCAAGATAAGGTCTAAGTCTTCATCACTCATGAAATAGAGAGGGGTAAGTAGGAAAGGGAAATAACCTCTTTATAGAGGATCTTGGGAAGATGATAGAGATAGAGATCTCTACTTCAGGTCCTGAGAGGAAGTAAGCTAGAAACTATGCAGAGCAAGAGTTGCTACCATTACAGTTACATTATGACATTCATGGGCATGCAATAAAATTAGTGAATTGCTATTACATACCAGTCATCAATGAAATCATTGTACATCTTGTATGGGCAAGAGTGTTATGGACTGATGTTTCATTTTAAAGATATGATCTTTGATGGCAATGCATATGTCTCACTAACTATACTTGATAGTTAAAGAGACAAATGTGTGTGACACATGTAATGAATGACATGATAACCCAAACTTGAATGCCTATATCTATGTCATCTAGAGCCCATATATGGGATTGAATTTTTGGAATCCATATGATGGATATATATACTCTTTTGGTTGTTGAACCAATAGAGACATGCTAATATCATTCATTGTGCAATATGACAAAGGTTCATCACTAGATGTAGTGGGAGGACGATTATTCTATTAAGGATTATACATATTGATGTATATAGACCTTTTAGAATAAATGCTAAAGGTAATCACTAGTACTTCAATGTATTTATCGATGACCTCAGTAGATATGATAGTTTCTATTTAGTGACAAACATGAATCTCTTGAAGTGTTCAAGAAGATCAGAATGAAGTACATAATTATCTTGGTATAAGTTTTAAATTTTGATATGATCGATTTGGAGATACTTTGAACCAAGAGTTTGAGAACCTTCTGGAAGATCATTATAATGTATCATGATGGACTCCACCTGAAACAAAATGATAGTGTATCATGAGAAGTGTATCAAAAAGAAGGAAGCACACCTTGTTGAGTCAGAGTGTGATTACTAGCTAAATCTTCAAATTTCTTTTTGGGCACATGCTTTACACTAGGAATAAAGAGAATCACAAAATGTTGTGGAATCTCAAAGTTCCTTAAGTAACACAAAGAACTCATGGTTCTAGTAGAACACACCTAGATCTTGAATGATATATGATATCTTATGGACAAGAAGGTAGTGAGTTTTTCATATGATGAGTCAACAGTCTACCTAGAAGCTAATGAGAGCTAGAAACTGAGATATGATGTGAAGCCATGAAATCCAAGTTGGACTCCATGTACATCAACAAAGAATGACTTTGGTTGATCCACCTGAAGGGGTAAAACCCATAAGGTACTTTTGGGTCTTTCAAAAGAAGACTTACATGGAAGGTAATTTGGTTGCAAAGAGTTTCTAACAAGTTCAAGGTGTTGAACATGGTGAAATATTTTCAGCAATTACCTTGGATAAATCCATCTAGATAATGCTTGCCATTGTAGCTTATATGACTATGATATTTGTCATATGGATGTTAAAACCACATTTGTTGAATGGAATATTGTACAATATGTGTATGTAACACAACCTAAAATGTTTTGTAAATCCAATAATGCAAATAAAGTCTATAAAGCTGCATAAATCAATGTTTGGATTGAATCAAGAATCCCAGAACTAGATCTTCAACTTGACAAGATAGTCAAAGAGTTTGACTTGATTCAGAATGAATATGTAATGTGTTATTACAAGAATTTAGTGGGAGCATATATATATTCCACATATTAATGGGGAGTATCATCCTTATACTATAAAATCTGGCAACAAAGTGCATTCTAAAGGGTTTTTTTTAGAGAAGCATCCTATGTGATAGGAATCAAGATCTATAGAGATAGATCAAGATGGCTTATTGTCCTAGGAAAGAGAACATACATCTGCAAGATGCTGAAAGGGTTCAGCATGATGAGAGAAAACTTGTCCATGTTCCATGGAGTTAGTGTCTCAAGAGCCAAGTGTCCCAATTCTTATGAAGAATAAGGAGCACATGGATAGATGACATATGCATTCATTATTGGATCTATCATGTATGAACTCATCTCATTATCTTGTATGTATTGGACATGACAAGAAAATATGAACTAATTATCTTGTATGTATTAGACATGACAAGAATATATGAACTCATCCTCTTTTATGTATTGGACATGACAAGAAGATATGAAATCATCATATTGTAATTCTACACCATGAGTTAGCCGGAGGTGGTGGTCATCCCGTGAGTGGTGTTCAGATGGAATTATTTCATTCTGATTTGTCTTCTTCTTACTTTGTATCTTTTTTGGTTGACCCGAGTGCAACACACTATTTTATCACTCGTGAAGTTATCAACAGTTGTCTTTTTCCTGTTAGCTGTAGGAAAGATAAATTGTTGTTAGAAACCCCATTAGTTGGTTCTATAGTTTATAGGAGGTGTGTCCTTCATGTTTCCTTTCTTTCCCAGGACACATCATACAAGTGGATCTCATACCACTTGATATGCATGTATTTGATGTAATCCTTGGGATGGACACCTTGGAGAAGTATAAGGTGGTCTTCGATTGTAGTTTCAAACGGGTGACATTTGTAGATGGTGGTTAGGCATGAATCTTCTAAGGAGATAGGAATATCCTTCCGATATGTCTGGTGTCGACAATGGTGGAAGAAAAGCTGTTGAGGTAGGGTTGTGAGGCATTCTTGACACATGTGCTAAATAATGAGGTGAGGAGTCTGAGTATTCAGGAGGTGCCAGTTGTCAAGGAGTTTGAAGACATGTTTCCAAAGGAGTTCCTAGGTGTTCCCCCACCTCAAGAGATTGGTTTTGAAATCAATCTAGTTCTAGAACGCAACTGATAGCTCAGACACCATACATGATGGCTCCAACTAAGATGGCAGAATTAAAGAGACAGTTGCAAGAATTTCTTGACAAAGGTTTTATTAGGCCTAGTATGTCACCATGGGGTGCTCCAGTGCTGTTTGTAAAGAAGAAGGACAAGTCCATGAGACTGTGTATACAAATAGTTGCACAAGGTGATGATAAAGAATAAGTATCCCTTGCCAAGGATAGATGACTTGTTTGATCAGTTGTGTGGTGCGAAAATGGTCTCAAAGAAAGACCTGAGGTCAGGATACCACCAGTTACAGATCAAGGAGGATGACATACCTAAGTCAACTTTTAGGATGAGGTATGGTCATTATGAGTTTTTGGTTATGCTGTTTGGGCTAACCAATACACTAGTAGTGCTCATGGACTTAATTAACAAAGTATTCTATTAATTTCTTGATCAATTTGTGGTGGTTTTTATAGATGACATCTTAATCTACGGTCCCAACAACCAACAACATGACCAACATCTCCATCAGGAGTTCATCTTTGAGGCAATAGAAGGTCTAGGAGGTCCATGTAGCCTTCAATAGAGGCGTTCAGGTCATTGTCTATCGTTAGGAGGACAACGTCAACCTGCTATGTGTGGTAAAGACCAAGAAGCACAACAGAGGACTCCTAGTACAACTAGAAGATAATGCACGACTACAATGACAAGGAGATGTCACTGGACTTACTCCAGGACCAGGTATATTATCAAAACCATCCTTTCCATTATATAGTTATTGTTGTAATATACTAGTTTAATGGGGAATATGGTAGTAAATTTTTTATTTCCACTATGTATTCTGAAACCATATTTCCCTACAGCGGAACCTCTCAACAGAGGATGCTAACCGAATTGGGGAAATATCTACTGAGGAGGAAGTCTATCGACACCAATTAAGATGAATCCTATCAAGGCACCGAGCCTAGATGGAGTAAACACGGGGTTCATTTAGAAGAAGTGCACCCGGCTAAAATGCTAGCTCATTGTTTTGCATGTCAACCCATTCAAGATGATCAATCTTATGCTATATTGGTGTTAATCTCAAAGACAACCATGCCAGAATCCTACAATAGTGTCAGACCCATTTCCCTGAACAATTTTAGCCTCAAACTCATATAGAACATTGTAGTCGAGTGAATCAATCTACACCTACCTGACCGGATTTAACCACTACAAATCAGTTTCATGTCGAGCAGACGTATCACTGACAAAATAATACTGGTACAAGAACCCATTCATTCTATGTGGATGCGGATGGGGAAAAAGACAACAATGGGGGTAACGATAAACCTATTTAAGGCATTTGATAGGATGAGATCGGCATTTATAGGCAACACTCTGTGTCAAACAATCATACTGCAAAATATCATCACACTCACCATGAACATCATCACTGATGGGGATATTGAATCACATGGTAGGGGGAGATGCTACAACCTTTCAAGGCCTTAGGGGGAGTAAGACGGGAAAATCCTCTTTCTCTCTACATCTTCGTGATGTGCCTAGACCAATTAAGTCAATATATAATGATGGAGGAGGAGGATGGATGATTGAATATGTTTCTAGCTATGATAAGGACCACGAGTGTCCTGTGTCTACTTCATGGATGACTTTATACTTTTTGGAGAAGCAACAAAAGTGCAAGGAAGATACATCATAAAAGTCCTAAGGAGATTTGAGATAGCTTTGGGACAAATCATGACGAAGCAAAATTCATGGATCTACTATATTTAGAACACCAACATTACTACCAAGAGAGTGATAATTTAGGAAAATATGTTGGGGTGCCAATAATTCATGAGAGGACCAATTGGGAGATGTATATGGATACCATCACGAAGATAGAACCCATGATATCTTCTTGGGTCAACAAGTCCCTCTCCCTCGTCGGGAGGATGACATTGATCAAGTATGTTCTGAATTCCACACCTTTATATACCATGAAAACCATCGTTCTATCAACTTCAATTTGTGATAGCATCAATCAGGTTGTGATGACTTTTCAATGGAAGGGCAACATGAGTATTGGGGGTGTTAACCTTGTTGCCTGGGGAAAAGTGATGAGTGCACATTCATCTCGGTTCAGTCTCCATGATTGGGCCCAATTTTACTTAGTAATTTTGCATTTATTGGCTTTATTCTCTAATATGCGAGTTGACTTTGCTAAATCGAATTTATCCTTGTTTTAATTCAATTTCTGCACCTATATGCAGGTCTAATTAAGCCCAAGGGAGCCCAATTCTACAATTGTGACCCCTTTCTTCTTTATTCTTGTCATAGAAGTATCGAGTGACTCTCCTCTCTACACACCATACCCCTTGGGCCTCGACCCACTTCATCTGCCTTCAACCGCGTGCTCCTCTTCTCCCAGCTTACCCTAAATCGCGATTGTGGTTCCCAACAATTGCGACTGCGGAAACACTCCTCCTCTCACAACCACTTGCAAAGATCGTGACCAGTGTTCCAAGTGAAATTAACAGTGACCTCATGCCTGCCTTCCACCAACCGCGACCTCAACTGTATGCCAGAGAAGATCGCGACCTACACGGCAACTAATCGCGACCTACAAGACATCGTTGACACGTCAGCCGCTAACTAACCCTAAGCCGCGACCATGGTTCACAACAGTCGACAACATACCGCGACCACTTCTCTACGCCTCCATAACCGCAATCTTTGTTTCTCCTTGCCCTAGCTGCCATATGCATACCACGATCTCACCTCTTCCTCTCCACCTGCTCACGACGTCCATCTGTATACCTACACCGCGACCTACTGCTCATCTTCACACCGCGACCTCAGTACAGAAGCAAATCGCGATCGCAGTCTATAATGGCCTCGATTGAGGGCCCAAAAAGCAACAGATCCAGGTGCCCCCATGGCTATGAATAGCACCCTACCCCAACCATTCAAGGCATCCTCTCCAGACACCATTAGGATGTAGGTCTGTCCTGATCCTAAGGAGATGATCTCCTCATCCAAGAGCCTACCTCTGTGGTGGTCTTGCGCCCCGTTCACCCAGATATGAGGTGCAAACCCATATCTACAAGCCACTCCATTCAGATCTAGATCTAGATCTGGATCCAGATCTAGATCTGTTGCATCTACGCCATTTCTACACCGCCATCACATCAACACGCTACTCCTCCTACTGTGAGCGAGGACTACGAGAATAAAGAGAAGGTGGAGAGAGAAGATCTACCCCATCTACCATGGTGTTCTTCCCTCCTCGTCCAGATCTGCCCCGATGCTGTGTAGAAGACCGTTTCTCCACCGAGTTGTGATCATCTTCTTCACCATGCTCATGGCGGAATCTTCTCTCTCTTGTTATTCTTATTTCTCTCACTATGAGTGAGTATTTTCTTTTTGCTGGGGTGCGAGGACTAGCCCCGTTGCTCATGCTTACATGTTCAAATGTTAAACATTCCATGGCTTCTATATAACTTTTCATTTCATTGTTAATCATTCGATGTGTGCTTGTGGATTAATCACCTTCTTGCATTTATCTTGTTCGTTCCTACGTTGTGAGAACTTCAATTTGTAGGATTTGAATGTGGATTAATGTGGTTGACTCCCTGACTAGAAATAGGATGGGATTCCCTGAGGTCATAAGTGAATGATCTGTGAGGGGACGAGCCATCTAGCCCACAGTGATGCTTCTGTGTGCCTAAACATCCTAACGGAGGGCCGCAACTTCAGTTAGATATATGTATCTTCGAAACCGTAAGTGCATGATCTGGATGGTGACGAGACATCTTATGCCTAAGGTGATGCTTATGCAAACCTAAACATTCCTCCGGGAGGGTCCGCATCAGTTGTAGTTGGATAAGTTAGCTCTTGCCTGGATGTTTGTGTTTGGATATGTTTGCATGTGTAGTGGCAGTGAAGCCCAGGACCACCCCATTGATCTTCATCATTAATCTTAAATCAACTTTTAATCCTTCTCTTTACTTTCATGCATTTAGTTTAATTAAACTCAAATCAACCTTTGTTCTAAACATTAGTCTTGGTTCAATTAGATTCGACTAGTAAAAGATTCTTAAAAACGTTGTCCCACGGGATTTGATCCTTAACTATACTGTGATAAGACCTATTCTATTGCGAGTGGTATTATTGCATGAGGTTTTGGTTAAAAACTCTAGGATTTCAGCCCTGGGTGAGTTTGTTAGTGCGACAATATTCCACGTCAAAAAGTTACAACAACCATCAAGGATGGATGACTACACATAAAGAGGGTAAGGATACATAATGAGGCATTTGGCACAAGGTCAGATGGGACTTAATTTTGTATAGATAGGAAATCTAGAATGATTTCATGACCATTAAGTATTCACGTTGAGCTGATCTTGGGGCCTCCAATGGCTTAAGACTTTGGAAGTTCATAGCTAAAGATCAAAACTACATTTTAATGGAGACCTATAAATAGGTACTATATGGGGTGAGCACCAATATATGGAGTGATAGGTGTGCAGGTGGTAACATGATCCCATGAATAAATATACATAAAATCATTCCAACTGATCTTTGGGAGCTCAAAGTTGAATCCATGATTGACATGGAAGGGAATTAGGATATGAAGTTTATCCAGGAATGGTTCAATGTTGATAAGTGCAGACTCATTGAGGCTATGCCACCATCATGCCGAGAGGTAGGGCTAGATGAATTAATCTACTTGAATGACCCTAGAGGAACCTTCTTAGCAAAAAGCATTTGTCACAGACTTCAGTAAAGAAATATAATCAAAACTCTAGGATGTTGGGGGTCTATATGGAGGCTAAAAGTTCCTTAGAGAGTCAAAATGACCTTGTGACTAGAAATGCATGGAGGTCTAATGACAAAACATAACTGAACCAGAAGAGGTTTCACAGTAAATAACTGCTACCCAAGGTGCAGATTTGAGGTAGAAACCCAAATACACTCTCTAGAACAATGCAATGATATCCAAGATGTTTGGGTGATTATCCAATAGAAATCTAGGACAAACCTAATCAGAACACAACCTTGGCAGACGTAGATTACTTTAAATCTAAAAAAATCATCAACACAAGGATTGCCCAATCTGGTGTGCCATCTCAGTGTGGAAAATCTAAATGTTTTGTTTCCAATTTGTATTCCATAACGTCAAGAGAACCCCAGAGGGATGTGCAGTGCTATTAATAAAGAAGTAATCTGTTGCCTCACCATCTTCCATCAAGATGAAGATCAAATAAGAATAAGCACTATCACACTAAGCAGTTGGAGTCCTCCTTATCCTAACTAGGTCAAACTGAATGTAGACACATCCTTGAAGAAGAATAGGAACACTATATGCCTAGGGTTCATTGTGAGAAACCATGGTGGGCATTGGCTCCATGGAGGATGCAATAAGGAACAAGGGAATGGGATTATCTTAGCTGAGTTATTGGTGATCTTAGTCAGAGCCCAAGAATGCAAAGGTATATAGAAGAAGGTTCTATAATCCATAGACTGTGAGCTTGCATTCAATATTCTCACCAAGAAGATGGACACACTGTCTGCATATAAACCTTGTTGTAATCTTATAGAATGAAATATTATGGACTTTTCCACTTTCATTTTTAGTTTTAATAGAAGAGCTTGTAACAAGGCAACTATTGAAGTTTCCATATGAGCCATGGCCTTTTCAGGAAACAAGTGCAGGTGGGAGCAACATACAAAAGTTATGCCCAACCTGATTGGAGATGAAGCACTATTGTACCACTGTAGTACTTGTATCTGGGTTTGCCTGTAGTGGGAGTACATGTTAAATAAAATCTCGCCCGTTATTCTAAAAAAAAGATTGTTCACAATAATGAGATCAACTTAAAATATTGAAATTGGGCAATGTCATATCATATCTTTCAAGGGAAAAGATCCATGTGTCCAATCATATATGAGAGAATGATAGTGTAACCTAATTCACTAATTCAAACAACATTTTAGGGACAACAAATCCATGACACACTATGTAGTGTGGAGGGAGACACCCAACCTCAAATGAGCTAAAGCTCTAATGGGCCCAAAGTCCAAAGGGAGTAAAAACTCCAAATTGATCACTTCTAGTTTCATCTTAGTATTCAAGAATATTTGACATTTATCAAATAGTGGTAGTGTCCTTGAAGAGGAAACAAATGTTTTAAAAATTGAGTTAATGATACTGCAAAATATCACGCATGCAGTTCAAAGTCAAAGCAAGTAGCACTACAACAAAATAGAGAATACATTTCCTTGATCAGTTTTAACTCCCAAGGTCACATATTCATAATATGGCTCCAAGAGGGAGACATCTATAGAGTAGTACAATGTCGTTATCATTAAGCTTTGGAACTAAGCATGCTTCAATCATTTCAATTTATGATTAACTTTTCCATATGGGGTTATTACTATCTAAGTCTCCCACAATCTATCTTTCTAAGATTTCACACAC